>JAXIVJ010011988.1:7500-41747 GCA_036785665.1 Chirona hameri | reverse complement strand
TACATCTCACGTCTCACGCCTCTCTCTCTCGCTCGCTCTCAGCTCTCATCTCTACTCTCGTCTCACTCTCATCGCTCTCTCTCTACTCCTACTCACTCTCTCTCTCTATCTCGCTACACTCACTCATCACTCTCTCTCGCTCATCTCACACTCTCTCGCAATCATCGTCTCACTCATCTATCTTCTCTCTCTCTCACTCTCTCTTCTCATCTCACTCTCTCAGCTCACATCTCTCTCTCTCTCTCTCACTCACTCCTACTCTCTCTCTCTCATACTCTACACTCACTCTACTCCCTCTCTCACGCTCACTACGCTCTCGCACTCAAGCTCACGCTCTCGCTCTCTCTCTCTTCGCTACTCTCTCATCTCGCTCAATCTCTCTCTTCTCGCTCTGCTCTCAGCTCTCGCCCTGTGGCTGAACCCTGCCCAAGATGTCATGATGCATATTGAGAGACGTGCTCGACGAGACAAAACACATTCGTACCGGTTTCACCTTCTCAATCATCATTCTGTCGGAATTGGTAATCACTCGTTTTACAAAAGTAACGGAAATAACAGGGCTACACAGTAATAATGGTGCCAGTTCAGAAACTATTTGTCCAATGTACAAGCCGATGTCCAAGACCGATGTCATTCGTCCGAGCAATTGTCCGAAAATAATTGTTTGTTCCGAACTTTGTCCGAATGCAGAAAAAGTGTTCGATATGTAAATTAATTACCTGTGGCACACCATTCTTTTTATAATTAAAAAAAGTAACTTTATGATTTTCGCGACAAGCCATCCTTGGACAAATTGGATGTCCGAAAATGTCCAAAGAAATATGCTTATGTCCGTCCAAAAACCGAATCAGTCTTCGGACAAATTCGGAATTCCGAAAGTGATCGTACCGATTGGCACCACTAAACTGTAACTTCCGTTACATTTTTTGACGATGTAACTGAGTAACGAGTTACTTCTTTGGAGTAACGCAGTAACTCCAAAATAGGCCGGCGGAAAGCTGGCGGCACTAGTTTATAATAAAGGGAGGCCATCCAAAATTCATAGTCTCTATATGAGATGTAAATATTGGCGTAATGAGTGATGGGTATGCAGGTAGTCCCAGGTATAAGGTACCCAATAACAACCTACTGCGGAGGTTATGTAGTTATTTGTACATAGCCTGTTTTCCTATCTTAATCATTAACAGTCTTTCAATTTATGCAATCCAGCACATTCTATATCAATGCAAAGTGGCCGCACCTACGTTTGGTTGTTACTAAATCTAAAGGTTACCTTGATATTTTTAATATTTGAGGAAAATACTTTTGTTTTTACTTTTGTATCCCTCTTGGCTTCTCGGAAAATTTGAAACATTTGAAATATGCATGTTGGATGGAGTCTACAATATTTACTGGGTAAAGTACCCAGTAAAATTTGGAGTTTTGAATTTGACTAGGTACAGTGAACACAGTGTACCCAGTGGTGGTTACGCCCATGCAGAGGGGGGGGGGGACACCGGGCAGCATGCCCCTTGAATCCAGAAGGGGGAGACGGGATACCAATGGACTGGTGCCCCCATCAAATTGCTGAAAATCCACCTATTTTATGCGAAATGGTACGCGCCGCTTCGCGGCGCATACTAGCCACATACGTGCGTCTTAATCAATCATCGATATCACGATAGTGCCCGCCGTTTTTTTGTAATGTGGTTCATGACTGGAAATCCATTAAACGTATTTAAAACTGGTAAGCAACTGCAATCAAGCTGTCCACACAAACCAATATTTCCAGCATGGAAAAAAGTAAAAAGTGTTATAATTTTCTGCGAAAAAGTCTAAAAATATAACATTTTTGTGCCACTGCGGCGAAATTCCTTTGATCTTTATGGTGGAAGAATCTCCTTGAGTGGCTGCATTGATGCCCTTGGGCTGATATATATAGAACCTATCGAACTTTTGAGGACCTAGTTATTCAGACTAAATATTAAAGCCAAAAATTTCCATCACTGTTCTTTTCCAGTACAAAAAAGGGTATAATATAGACTGTACACACTGGTGGTCGCAGGGGGAGGAGGGGCACGGGAACCATGGCCCCACCTTTGGCCTTAAATGGGGGGCAATATGACCTTTGACTCCACCTTTTGCTCCAGGCATATTGCCTCACTTTGACCCTACATCCTGGTTAACAAATTAGCTCTTCAGCTCGCTCAAACCTCAAATTTTGGCGCCGCTTTGCGGGCAATAATAGTTGTGTGGGTTTCCATTTTGCGTAAATACCATTGGTAGTTATGTTTAAGGGCAGCTTTTGTGACAAATTTTCGTCCAGCTCCCTTCGCAAAAGCCTGCCTATTTTTAGTTCAATAACATTTTTGAAGTCCGCACGAGACACAAAGTAATATCATATACTGCTATCGCATGCATAAGATTTACTGCTCGTAAATAACGGCTATCACCCCCCCCCCCCCCGCCCTGGTCACGAACCTCGACTACCCTCTTGGTCAAGTTCCCCTCCCCACCCCTTCTTCATCAGCTGTCCTTGGCCGCCCTTTACTGTGAAAATTATATATTTCATCACCATTCCCGGGCGCGGCACTTTAAACGACACAAAGGGTCCGACTGATATTATAAATACCTAAAGCCAACGTTTTGTCAATAAATAAAAACAAATGAAATAGTGGCACCCTCAAAATATAGTGGACCAAATCCGTTGGATTTTAAGATTTGGGTATAGGTAGGGGCACCACTGCAATTGATGACCCCCCACCCCCCCCCCCCCCCCCCTTGAAGATTGTATGGATCCTCCCCTGCTGTCCCCCGGGCATGTGCGCGGCAGGGCTGGGCTGTGGGCCATTTTGGAAATAAAGGTATTCAAAATACTATTTGAAATAGTAAATCGTATTTTTGCATATATCAAATAATGTCTGTGTAGTTTGCCATTTTGCCACATAAACGATTTCAGCGTCGGTCGCCGATTTTACTACATTTAGGCTTTTGTCAAATCGAACCTATTGTTTGCAAAAACAAAGGCCTGTTCACGAACCCTGCGGTTAGCAGCGGTTCGGCGGTCAGCAGTGGTCGGCAGCTGGTGGGGTAACTAAAAGTGGGGATGGGCGAAAGGTATGACGTCACGGCTGCGGTCGGCTGCGGTTCCAGCGGTTGGCACGGAGCAACCGCATGATGAAATGTCCGTGTGTTCAAGAGACGCCTGCTTGTGATGACGCATGAGGAAAGGGGCGGGGTTAGAGCCTGTTGAAAACCGCCGAACCGCAGGTGGTCGTGAACAGGCCTCAGGTCAATTTAGTTTGAATCGTTTGAGACCACTTGTGTTGCGATCGGACGGTAACTTTGGGCACTGCAGCGTTGCCCGTCGTTTGACCTTGAATTTGACCCGGAAGGTCACGGTGCACAACTCTAAAAAAAAATATTGGCACTCGGGAACTGCGCACGAAATATCGTTTGAGACTACTTTTGTCGCAATCAAACGGTAACTTTAGTCGCTACAGCGTAAGTTACAAAGTTATCAGCATCCGAAAAGCGTCTGTATGGCCGGGTCGGGCCGGGTCAAAATATGTAAATTTGTCTAGTAAGTTGACGAGAAACTTCACGGGCGCTTGGCGCCCGCTCGGTAATAACAATGCGAAGGGAGACTAATTTACTGAATTCGTTACCGAGTACTTGCTGAGTACCGACCGTTATAAGTGTGGAACGCTTATTAACTATAATTTGAAATATCTTTCGGTAGAGAAGTGTGTATGCATAATGTGATGAATTTCAATATATTTTGGTCTCGTCTGTCGATTTCAAGTAATAACTCCATTTGTGTGGGAAAAAGTCATTTTTTGCCTTTAATTAAATCTAGGCAGAATAATTGTTCTCGCCGCTTGGAGGGCGGAAAAAAAAATTATCAACAGATTACTTGCCGTTAGTAACTGCGCCGTTAGTGACATATTTAAATAACTAAGTATTTTCTCTTCTGTTACAAATTTTAAAAGGCTTCTCGGTCTACTCCTGGGATTTGAGAGGCTTTTCTCTGTTTATAATGGAGTTGTGATGGCATCCTTGCCAAGCGCCCCTCTGCTCAGTTATTCGTCTGTATCATTTTATCTGCTGCTAACCGGAGTTCCCATGGCCCGAACACGAAAAAGTAGTTGCGTCCGAAGCAGGACCTAGCGACCACAGCACCGAAACGTGGAACTCTCGTCAGTTTCGCCGCAGCAATGATTTCGTGTTGAAACAGTTTACAAGCATATAAGCCGGCGGAGTGTTTTTCCTGACATTTAACCCGCCATTGACTGGGGGACGTTTACCCCCCCCCCCCCCCCCCCCCTGATGAATTTTCGCAATAGCTAAAAAAAAAACTAATAGCGCTATCAACCTGAAACTTCAGGTACCTTCTTATAGATCATTTTTACGTCGTGTGTGCAAAAATGAAGAAATTTTGGATTTTTTTTTCTCTCGAGTTATAGCGAATTTAGTGACGTCACTACACACGAGTTTTACACCAAAATCAGCTAAACTTTGCCAAGCCGTACAAATGCCACATTAAAGAAAAATGCAATCGAAAAAACGCCAAAAGATAGCAAATTGTAACGGCTACAAACCTGCTATCTCGGATTTCAAAATATTGTAGTTTTTACCCAAAAAAAAACCCACAAAACGTTTTTGTATTTAATTATCCCAAATAAAAAAAAATATTACAAAAACGGAATATATGTCAGAGAACCATACATAGGCAACTACCATACCAAATTTCAAACTGATATCTCCATTTTTGACGGACTTATGACATCTAAAGTATGGGCAACTCATGACGTCATATTTTGAAATTGCGTTTTTGGCTTTTATTGACTAGATACAGACAAATAAATGCCACCACTGTATGTATGAGACATAACTCGTCTAGCAACATGCCGTTTATGTTTAGATTCAACAATTAAAAAGTTTGACCTTCGGTGACCTGAATTTGACCTAAAATTTACATTTACATCACGTAAATGAAGTCAGGTGGTAAAATGACTATCACTATCGAATTATACGTGGAAAATAACTCATAAAACATGTGTTGCATGACTTTCGTAGATATTTTGAGCATAGTGACCTTTTGTGACCTGACCTTGACCTTGACTTTGACCTTGGTTCACCGCTTACTTTAGGTCATGCGGGATATGTATCATACCTTTGGCAGCACTTTGGGCGAAACTGGTCTAAATCGAAGGCTTTGGATGGAAAGTATGGCCCATAAACTCAAATACGCCAATTTTGACCTTTGACCTGACTGTGTGTGACCTTACATTTGACCTCACTTTGACATTTGTGATCATGGTTTAGATTCGTCTCATTGAGAACGTTCGAATGCCGTCTTGCGCGTCTCGCTGCGATCATTGGTTCGGAAGATAACCAGGGGAGGGGCGTTTAACGCCCCCCCCCCCCCCCTCAGTCAATGGCGTTCTGCTCAGACCCCAGTCAATGCCGGGTTAAGTTTTCAGTCTCTACTTTTTAGCGTGGATGTGTTTTTTAACTTTGCATCCATCTTAACTTGACTGCTGAAATAAACCATCTTGCATGGAAAGGCGCTGAGATCGTGAATACAAAAACGACGGAAACACGATGAACCATATTTATTCGATTATACCCCGAAATCACACATAGTAATGAGGGATATCCATTACAGCAGCTAATATAGCAGCGACTGTGCTGTGTAGATCTGGGTAACAGCTACCCAGATCATAATAAATTACTAGAATAATGGCTCGAATTCGTAGTTTTTTCTGTGATGGACTCCCTGTCTACACGTCGCCCGTCTCGCGAAAGAATTTCGCCACAAACTCGCGCTTTTGGTATGTTGGTGCATCCGGATCCCGCTTGCGCCGGCCCTTAGCTTCCAGGTACTCCCAGACAAAGTTTCTTGAAAACGTTTCTTTTCTTGAAAAAGCAATGTACCCTGTCTTGTTTTAGGTGGCATGGTCAAACTTGAAATACGGTGGAAAGCAAACTTCGTTTTTTTTCCGGATGGCCAGAGGCCCAATTTACACTGTTGACCTGAAGTCATTCTTACAAAAAAATGGCCTCAGGACCCGGCGCTTGAGATGTTTAGCGTCGAAACAGTGCCTCGGAAATGCGGCAGCAAAGCCAAATCATATGCAGGTAACACACTGCCCAAACATAACAAATTTCCAGTCCTGAGGCCATTCTTGAATATTGTCTTCCATGCGCATCCAAATGCGTCCAAACAGGACAAATTGACTGTTCCGATGCCAGAATGATTATTTTGTTGCTTTTTGGTCACCGGGAGGGGACGGGGATTACGGGTGCCCGTAATTTCATAGTCTACAACTGGGTGGGCAAATTATCGCCACTGGGTGGGCATCTTGGAGCACTGGGTGGGCATTGCCCACCCAGTTACTTACTTACGGGAGGCCCTGCTGTACTGTCCTATTACACAGCCAGTTGCAAGTTGGAGCAACTTAGAGGAGATTAGAGGCGCCGCCCGAGCACGGGCGTGCCGGCCGCGCGTCCAACCCAGTCGCGCTCGCCTGCAGGTGGCGGAATTAAATGAAGCTAAGAACGTGAGAACGGCACCACTGTGTATGTCTCGTCGAGACGCGTCCGACATTGCGCAGAACGACATACCTGGTTCACCACATGGCCTTAAATTACCTTGACCTGAGGTCAAATTTTGAATTTGACTTAGGTAACCTGGTCACCGTGGTATGATTCGAATCTCCTTGACAAAACGAGCACGATTATATTAAAATGGGCGCCATTTGGCCGTAAGAGTCGGTGCGTCCAAAGCCCCAATCATCATCAGACGACGTAAAAATTATTGCCCTATCTTTATCAGGCTCAAATCTACCGCTAGTTGAGTACAATTTCCACTCTATTCATTTTCACTCATTTTCCTTCGGAAGGGATGTAAAGTTAATGTCACTACGCCGATGACTATTATATCAACCAAAGTAATCGCCAATTGCCAAAAAGTCGACTCCGACTCCGGGCCGGAGTCGGAATCGGTAAGATTTTAGCGACTCCGACTCCGACCAAAACTGCCGACTCCGACTGCGCAGCCCTGTTATCGAGTACTTGCTGAGTACCGACCGATATAAGCGTGGATTGCATATCGGTAGGAAACTGCCAATATCTTTCGGTAGGAATGTTTATATGCAAAATGTAATGAATTTACATCACATTTTGGCTTCGTCTATCGATTTCAGGTGTTAACTCCATTTTTGTGGAAAAAGGTGATTATCTCCCTTTAACCCGCGACTTACTGGGGGGGCTATTTTTTCCCTCCTTCCCCCCCCCCCCCCCCCTCCAGTTATTTTGCAATAACTCCTAAACGAACACCAGTATCGTCACCAATCTTGCAGTGCCTTCTCTCACATCAATTCAATGTGTCAATTCTCTCACATCAATGTGTTGGCAAAAGGAAAACTATGAGGTTATGATAGGTCAACCGGGAATGACGTCAGAGTGACGTCATGTTCTCCGGTTTTTGTTGCAAAATAATGGTTTGCGGAAAACACTGTCAAAGGTACGATTTATGAGATAAACTCAATTGTCTTAAATCAGCTTATTGATATTAGACTGGGCTATCAAACTGCCATCTCGGATTTTTGAATTTTTTCCTTAATTCAAAATTTTGAGAAATCAAAATAAATTGTTTTCACAAAATTTTCACCCAAAAAATCAGAAATATAAAAAACGGATTATATGTGATCGAGACGTGTTCGGTGAATATGTGTACCAAATTTGAAGTCGATATATTCCAAAATGACTGACTAATGACCTTTAAATGACAAAAATCGACCACCTCTCACAGCATTACTATGCACAAAAAACGCATTTCCGTTTTTGCTTTTTAATTTTATTTATATGGAACAAACAATGTTCTAAGGTCATTTTTCGCGTTCTAAACGAAAAATAACCCCATAAACATGTGTTACAATGCCTAATGACCGTAATCTGCAGTTTGACCTCGTGACCTCGGATGACCTTGACCTGACCCAAGCTCATAAACAGCTTAGAAAGGTACTTAGAAATGTCAGACACGAATTATACCGATTTATCGACTGCGTATACGTTTAATATGATAATTTTGCGCGGCAATTTAATCCATCGAGACCTTTTGACACGATCAAACATTTTGTACTTACCTGACCTGTGACGTCATCAGTGACCCCGAGGTCAACAATATTAGGTTTCCCTCGATACATTTACCAGGGCTATCGAATGCCGTTTGAATTTGTACATTCAGTCCAGTAGTTCCGGAGATCCGAGGGGGGAGTAACCCCCCCCCCCCCCCCCCCTTCCAGTAAGTCGCGTTATGAAATATACCCCAGTAACTCGCAGGTTAAGAATACAAATTGCCGTATATCATCAGCAAATAAGTAAATGTCTATTGTATTGCTGATGTCATTAATATAAATAATAAATAAAAGAGGACCTAAAATTGAACCCTGTGGTACGCCAATTGTAATAATTGATTGCTTAGATGCATCGTGCAACCTCATCTATTGTTGCCATTTTATGTCTATTATTAATATATGACTATCGTGTTGTAGAAACCCCTCGTATCACAATGCGGTGATTTTTTTTTTGCTGAAGAG
The DNA here is from genome assembly GCA_036785665.1 of Chirona hameri. Lineage (NCBI taxonomy): Eukaryota > Metazoa > Arthropoda > Thecostraca > Balanomorpha > Balanidae > Chirona > Chirona hameri. The sequence continues at coordinate 33,162 of JAXIVJ010011988.1, read as the reverse complement.
AATTGCTAACAAACTGTGTCTAAATCTTTCTGTAAATCAAGGTATAATGAGCACGTTGTTTCGTTATTTTGTAGAGATTGTGTAGCTTCATCGTACATGTCCACAATCGGCATGTACGTACTGCGTTGTTTCCTGAATCCGAATTGAAGAAGATTCAGGATAATATTTCCATTAACCCGCGCCCCTCTGGAGGTGGCAGAATCCCCCCTCCCTCCCGGATTTTCTGAATAACTTGAAAACAATGATAGATATCTATGTCAATCTTTCAGTGCAAGTTAAGTGCTTTGGGAGATAATAACATTTTAATCACGTTATGGTATGTCATTTTTGGTGGAAAAAAATACATGTTTGAAAAATTGTAGAAATTCGAGTCTTGAAGCAAATTGCAAATAAAAAAATTCTAAAAAAATTAATGACATTCTGAGTTTTTGACTACCAAAAATAAAAAAGTACACTTCTTTTTTCGTTGTCGAAAACTTATTTGTCGTTGTTTTACAACATACAACATTCTGTACTGTTTAAATTATGTGTGCCCCCGAGGGCCCCTCTGATCCCATCCCCCCCCCCCCCTCCCCCCCTGGGCGAAATCCTCCCTACGCCCCTGGGCTGTACGCAGTGGCAGTCCTTCACGTCCACAGGGCGTGTGAAGGAGGTGAATGCAAGGGACGTGGCCTCGGATGTTGTGTCACTGAACAGAACTCACATGTCGACCTTCGGGAAGCAGTAAAGAGGCTGACAATGGCGTGCAGGCAGAGAGTGCAGTTGCAGTTTTGCTTTAACCGTTGTGCGATACGTGTATTATGTAGTCATCTCAGACGTCATCACACATAACATTTAAGCCGGTGCCTAGTACCGTGCCGTATAACTACGTTATGATTGCAGTGGTTTGTATGATTAGCGACGCAAGAGGGACACATTTGGGCAAACGTTGCCCTTACTAAGGCTCTTATTTGCCAGCTAGATGGTCAGACATATCCATGTTCATAGATGCGGGGCGACAAAGGCTTGCGGCTCGACTATTTTGCTACTTTTGTTATTGTGGCAGAGAGTACTCAATACACGGAATTTATTATAGAATGACATACAATTTCTGCTGATCTGTATATTAGAGGTGCAGCATGTAAAGAATATCTTTCAAAATAAGCAGTTATGGTGGATATTTGAGGCGACAGTAGTTTTTCATACGTTCCCGCTACGAAAACAGATCAAGAAGTTATTAATAGCCTACCACATAATATAGCAAGCAGTGACGTATTCAGGGGGCATGGGGGTCATGCTCCCTCCCCCCTTTGCGCAGAAGGTGCCTCTCCGGGTCGAAGGCGTCCCTCCGGGCCATTGAGTCACTCCACGAGCGCTCCTATCATTCCATTGCCCCTCCCTTTGGCGCTGAAGGCGCCCTTACCGGGCAATAGGCGCCCATGGGAGTAGCCGCCTCAACGTGCGATACGGAATCTCCGAACCATTTTTGGCCGGCGCTGATAGCGCCCCCCCCCCCCATACGTGTTTTTAGATGCAATGTGCGTCCCCGAACAGTACAGGCGCCCTTGGGCATTGGGCCATGATAATTCCTAGAAGTAAATCGCGCCCTGGGGCAGGAAAGGCGCCCTGAAAGTCAGACATTAGGCGCCCCTAGAGGCAAATGCCACCCCCATGGAGCGGAACCGGTGCCCTCTAAACCGGACAATAAGCACCCGCACAGGCAAATACCGTTGCTGTCGCCCTACACGCCAATTTTGCAGTACCATTTGTTGACGTGGCGCCCCTGTAGGCGCCCCTGCTGCCGCTGGAGCCGGAGCGCCCCGGTATGGGCGCAACTACGGTAACATAAGGCTTTGATGTAGGCTGTGCCATCGGCATTAGGGAGATGCGACAGCCCATCAGCTCTCAATGATGCAGCTGAATAAAATAAAGTTAAAATTATTACAACTTAAATAGAAAACGTAAAAACCTCCACTAGAAATTGAAGTGGCTTAAATGCGTGTAGTATTTTAGGGGGGGGGGATTTTTAGGACAGGACTAAGCGTTTGTGGTCAGCCAGTAAACCCAGTAACTTTGAACTCGTGGTTACACCCCTGCCCCCTGTTCCACCGCCTATGGAAGCGCCCTTGAGTCCGATACGGTGTTGCCTCTGGTATAAAGGTGCGTTGGTGCCCCTTCATAGCCCAAGGGACGGGAGGCATGACGTTGTTTTTTGCATAATTTAGCAATTCTAATTTAGCATCATTTCGCGAAATAAAATAAAAATCCAGCGACCAATGCTTGTGATTTCATGGCAGCACCAGGACATTGTTTCCTCCTCCTGGATTCAAGGAGGCACGGTACTCCGGTGCCTCCCCTCACCCCACAGTGCCGCCTACCGGCACGGTGGTGCCCCTGGTACACCGGCGTGGTGGTGCCGATGGACATCAACTTTATACCAAGAGTACCATTTTTTGTACTATCTATTTATATAGTATTTACTATCGCCATCACGAAAATGAACGTTGTTGTAAAAAAAAATGTCCTTGTGCTGGTGCCTCTGATAGGCCGGTGGTGCCCCTGCTATGCCGGTGGTGCCCCTGGGCCCCAAGGGGGAAGGTCATGACCCCCGTGACCCCCCCCCCCCCATGAATCCGCCACTGGGGGACAGACAGATCGCGACCGGTGGCCAGGCAGCAGAGGTGTTGATGCCAGCGCAGCAGGCGACTGTAGCGCCACCACGGAGTCGACGGTGGCGCCACCATGGGGTCGACGGTGGTGCCACCGCACCAGACAGGACGGTGGTAACGGTCAGAACTAGTGGTCATTTGCTTTTTTTTAACACGACCGAACCGATAACAACTTTTGCAAACCTTTTAAACCAAAAACCAAACCGACTTTTCCCAGACCAAAATATACCAAATTTTGAACGATTTGGAAAATTCACGTCAACTGACTAGACAAGAACATTTTAGATACATTGCAGTATTTTTCAGAAGGAAAATATCAGTTTGAACATCAGAAAAAGAAATAGTATGCCAGAGAAGACCATCAATGCAATTCTTCCATACAAATTACAAATGCATCATTCGTCAGCCAATCACGAAAGAGCAGAACTGGGAGAGACTACTCTCTGCCAGGGTGATAAGAGGACACTCTCTGTGGCTCCTGCGGTTGCTCGGGAACAGCCGCAAAAGAACTTCGACATAGATGGCGCGCGTCCGCCAAAGGTTGCGCACTGTTTTGTTGATATCGCAGCTCACTGGCGGCATTATATTTACCGTGACTGGCGGTTGTTTGACCAAAAATGACAACTCGTAGTGACTCGTAGATATTCATGTAGTTGAGTGGTTTTGAAAAACATTGAGGGTTTTCATGAAATTGCCTATTCGTTGCGAACGCTACACGTGCCATTTATCGGACGCCATCGGCAGCAAAAGTGTTCAAAGTTGTTCAAATTAAGCTCCGCCTCTTGGCCGCCAAGGCCATGAGACTTGGCCGCGGGAGATGCGGCGGCCGCAGACCCCATGAACAGGGCTAAAGCTCCACCAAGGCCCTAGATACTAGGTAGACCCGTCTGGGGTAGGCAGCGAATGGCGTGACGCCATGGGCACGTGACGTCACACGCTCCCTATTCAAATAGTGTTAAATCGGCCTACTTTCGCGTCCTACCAGTTGAATACCTTAGGTGACAGCGGGATGAATTGAGCTCTAAATGATAGATTGAAATGTCCTCTACAGCTCGCTCTTCGGCCATTTTCTCCTAAATTGCAAGGGTGAGCCGCTAGGCGATGTCTAAGCGAGGCAAAAAAGTGGGAGGCCCATGCCCATATAAGGTCAAGCCCGCCCCTGTACACAAACATGGCGGCCGTGCCGGTCTCGAACGCTCCCGATTCGGCCACTCCATTGGTGGAAACCGTGAATGTGACGTCATGGGACAGGGTGGACACGTTACGGAGATAGGCATGACCAGGGTAATAGAACAACATGAAGGACAGGATCACGGTACTTAGAATACTAGGTAGCGCCGAGTGCCAGCCTTCAACACAGGCCTATGTGTATCACTTTTTTCAGCTGGTATTTGCAAGATAAAAAAATAAATAAATTATGGATATCAAAGCAACTTAAGTGTTACATTCATATTCTAAAATCATATACACAAAATAAAGCGATTGGAATTTGAATTCTTATTTTTTTAAAAAAAATGCAGCGTGGTGGCTCTTTCAAATGACGGCAATGTGAAAATTAAAAAGTTTTGGGCAAAACTTTGAATGCATATATGAAATGGTAAATGAAATATAAATCTAAAAACGTTAATTATTTGCTAAAATAACAAGTAAAAAGACATAAAATCGGTTTTCCATGGGCCAACACAAACCTAAAGAAAGACTTATTGTGATTATAGCATTGCTTGTTCAAAAACGGAGAGGTGTCGTGGCTGGAAAACAACACATCTGACTTAGAATTTAACTGGCTTTTAAGTGATATATACATTATTCGAAAAATTATTAAGCAGTTTTATATATTGGCTTGCAAAGCCAAGGGTGTCATGTGTAAGTATGCTGGGTTACAGAGGTTTTGGTAAAACCAGGGAGTGTCGTGGCTTGAAAAAAATAGTAAAAGTGTAAAATTTTATAAGCTTTAATATGTAGTACAAAAATTTGAAAGCATTACTAAGCGTTTTTCTCACATTAACTTAAAAGATAGACGATTTTTCAGTTTGCCGTATTGTGACCTACGGCGATGTTTCTGAGCAGTGCACACAGTGTGATCTGGACCATTGACCAATCAGCGCCGGGTTAAGTCATTGCTGATTGGTTGACAGTTCCGATAACACTGCACGCGTATCGTAGAGATCATTGCCAGTGGTCACACCCGAGTGATTTTTTGCCATGTTGATGTTTGTTTTTTGGCCGAGTAGGTGAGATGTGATGCTCATATGTGAGAGGGTACTGTGATTTAATATGCGTTTACGAAACATTGTCTTGGCTTGAAAATGTTACAATGAAATACAAATTTAACGGGCTTTTAAATGATGCATGATTTATTCGACAACGTTTGAGGCATCATGTTTTATGTGACTTCAAAGTCCGTGTTGTGATGTTCAATATTGAGTTTACAATTCACTGAATGCTCAGTTCAAATTTGTTAATGGGTATTGTCAGATTGAGATAAAATGGACTATAGGTATGGAAAACAACAATTACTGTCATATTTTACATACTTTGGCACCATATGAAACTGCCAGTGGCAGGGCAAGAAGTTTGCAAACATGCAGGAGCATGCTGCCTGTTTTTCAGACTGCTTCCCATTTTCCCATTCCCATTATTTGCATATTGCAATGTATTTTATGATTTCTGGCAGGTGGCGAACCAAGATCGTCAGCGCATCTACCTGGCCGCTCAGACGGTTTTGGTATGCTGGAGGCGTTTGATGAGCAGCATGACTCGCTCATGCAGTTCACGAAGCTGGTGAGGGACCTTTGAGTGGGCTCACACCAGATGCTGCTGCCCTTCCAGATGTCCTTGACCACCCTCTGAGGCCTACACATCGCTCTCTGCACACAGCAGGGTGGGCTCAAGTACATCTTGACATCACAACTCACCCAGGACTTTGTAGAGAACTTCTCTCAGGTGAACATTTAAGAAATGCTGACGCTGCTGCTGATGCTGTCTTTAACATGAAGTTTGTTAATAACATACATGCAACTATTGTTTTCCAGTCTGTGTAACTTGTTATTCATTTATTTATCTTTTATATCCACCACTTTTAGGATCCAGTGACTGCCTACTATATGAAATACAAATTTGCTTGTTTCCCTCTACATTTAACGGGCATCCATCTCACGTTTAAACCATAGCATATTGAATTACTGTTGAGTTCAACTATTTCTTTTGACTTCCAAGTGTGTCAGCTTAAACATGGATTTTGTTTTTGATGCATGCTTGTACAACGATAGCTCCTGAATCAGACTGTCCTCATGTTTTTCTCATTCATTCTCTTGGGTCTTAACTCTTATACTGGGCGTCCCAGAAAGAACAGGTGCATTTTATTTTCTTCTAGTTAAGTCAAAATACAACTTTGTGAAAAATCACATGCACCCACTTATAAAAAATTAATGCTATTTTGTTTAACACAGTTTTTATTAACATGCAGCCATGCGCCCGTACCAGACAGATGCCAATGCAAAAATAGTCAAATTGCTGTTTGAGAACAATTCTATCCTTGGAATGCAGATACAGTTTTGCAGGCATTTCAAAAGCAAGAAAGCACTAGCTCCTCGCTAGTGCTTTATTGCTTTTGAAATGCCTGCAAAACTGTATCTGCATTCCATTATTGTATTGCTTTTTTTTTTATTGCATTTTATTGCATTATTTTAAGCATTTTAAATCTGCCTGTTTATTCTGGGATGCCCCGTATATCTTACACAACACCCAAGCAGTATCTGACAGATAGTAGGTAGGGAATACCACAGGAAAGGTATCAATACTGAGTTATTGATAGAGCTATTTGTTTATCTTTTGAAAACAATATTGCTTGAATAATGTTGTTACCTTTCCTCTTAACATCGCCATGAAAACATGTTCAATTTTAGTGAAAATGTTACCAAAAGGCTCAATATGTGATTTACAACTTTCCCAACCTTGAAGTCAATGCTTCTTATCATATAAGCTCCTTTTCGACAAACGGATAATAGTGAACACGAGTTCCTTTTACATGATTACATTTATATATATACTGTGTTGTTTTTACAGATGCGCGGCATGTGTGGCACAAACACAAATCCGACGCCGGTAAAGTTCAAAACCCGCATCCGGCTGCTTCTGATGGGCGCGTCTCCGGCGGTGGCAGCCGGCTCCAGAAGCCAGCCATCGGCATCCGGCGCCTCTGTCGCCATGGAGGAGAGCGTCTACCTGAGCGCCAACGTTCTGGGGGGCCTCGTGGACGAGGAGGCGGCGACTGAAGCGGACGGGGACCTGCAGGACATCAGGCAGCTCCTTGAAGAAGCGCAGGTCCGCCAAGAGCCGCCAGCTGGTCGCCCTCTGATAAGAAGTCAGGAGTTCAGCCGCGAAGCCCTGTCGTACGTCGCTGGGTACCTGGCGTACAAGTGCCGCTCACTCGACAGCAGCATCGGCACTGTGTCCTGGGGAGTGACCACCTCCCACAGGGCATCTCCGCCACGGTCAGCGGCGGCCGCCCCCGGCGTATCCGGAAAATACGCTGGTCCTTCCGCAAGGCGAACTGGGATGCCTTCATAGCAGACTGCGAAGTGACCTTCGCCGGCGCTCCTACGAAGCCGGCGCTCTGCGCCGGCGGCCGGGAGCTGGTGCTGGGTGAGGTGGTGCCGGCGCTGCTGGGCCAGCTGGAGGCCGGCGGAAACTCGGCCGCCGAGCGGCGGGAGACGCTGAACGCAATGGGCTGGCGGCGCGGACGAGTCGCCGGCTGTGGTGCCGCTGCGGCCGCGGCTGGCTGCTGGCCGAGCTGGCCGGCGGGGACCGGCTTCTGCCGACGGCCGCGCTCTCCGTGCTCAGCTCCTGACCCTGGCTGGTGAGGGGTGTGCGAGGCAGAGGCGGCGCCACTGGCGGAGCATATGGCCGGTCTGGACACGACGGAGGACGCCGCGGTCCGGGTGGCGGCGCTGACCTGTATCGGGGCCGCCGCCGACCGGTACCCCCACCGCCGTAGCACCCGCTCTGGTGCAGCCACTGCTGACCCAGCTCAACAGCGGTGCCGTGGCGCCGGAGAACCTGGCTGAGCGGCAGCTGGCGGCGGTGACGGCCGGCGTGACCGGGCTGGAGGCGGCGCGCACCATCCTGCCACTGCTGCTGCTGCGGCTAGTGCGCGTCAGCCGTGAGGAGGCCGCCGCCATGGAGCGCGTGCTGGCCACGGTGACTGACATCGTGGAGCGGAGGGCGGCAGCGCCGGCAGTCTCCGAGTACCTGCAGACCGAGCTGAGACTCGGAGAAGGTGTTGTAGCTGCTCTGCGGGACGACCCGCGAGGTGGCGTTCGACCCGCAGCGGCCGATGACGCGTCGCTGAGCGCGGCCGTGCTGCATGTGCTGGGCCGAGCTGCGCTGACTCGCCGACCGCGCTCGAGCCGTTTGTGGAGACGCTGGCGCCTCGCCTGCTGCGCGCCGGTCGCGAGGCGCCTCAGCTGGCCCGGCTGAAGGCCCATCTGCTGCTGCCGCTGCGGCCTCAGGTGCTCAGCGAGCTGACCCAGTGTGTGGATGACAAGAAGCGAATGGTGCGCCGCCAGGCGGTGGAGGCCAGGAACGTGTTTTTTTTTGTTGGGCAGGTGGCCTGAAGTGATCGAGATCAGGGAATGGAACTGTGAGGGAGTCGTGACCGTTGAGTTATTCAGTGGGCGCATGCTGAATGAGCCATATTTGATCAGTTGTGACTTGTGATAGCTTGTTTTGAATGTTTCCTTGTAACGTTACTAAGCGGGCTGCCAGCAGAGGCGTAAATGTTATGGTTCCATGTTTATACCTCTTCTTGAAACGTCTCAGAAATATATGACATAGCCAGAGAAACACTTTCAGAAGCAATGGACGGTAACCTTGAGTCTTGACGAGGATATAGTTATGTCGGACACTGCCTTCATCGGAGGCCTGTTCACGACCACCTGCGGTTCGACGGTTTCCAGCAGGCTCTAGCCCCGCCCATTTCCTCATGCGTCATCACAAGCAGGCGTCTCTTGAACAGACGGACATTTCATCCTGCGGTTGCTCCGTGCCAACCGCCGTAACCGCAGGCAACCGCGGCCGTGTGACGTTATACCGTTCGTCCCATCCCCACTCTTAGTTACCCCACCGGCTGCCGACCACTGCTGACCGCCGAACCGCAGCCAACCGCAGGGTCCGTGAACAGGCCTCCGAACTCCACTTCTCTGGTTCAGTAAATGATCTGTGATTTTGCAATCTCGTTTTGCGTCCATTTCAATTAACTTCATTATCAATATTAGCGTACTTTATCCTCAAATTATTCGACAAATTAATTAAAAGCAAAAATTGTTTCGGGTATATTCGGGCACTGCCCTTTATCGACCGAATCCCGATCCCGAAGTAACTTCATTATCATTTATCACAACATTGACGAATGCGACTCCCGAATCCCGACAGAGTAATGTCCGCCATAAATTGGATTTCAAGGAGTGTCGCCTGTGAAATAGGTATAATGTTCATCTGCAATGGTTCGTTCCGTGATACCCTCCTTCCCGTTCTCCCCCTCCAGCTCCAGCTCCAGCTCCAGCCCCAGCCCCCCCCCCCCCCCCCCCGCTCTCGCCCTCTCTCCCTCATCAGTGCCCGGTCAGAGCGCGGCAGCACGTGCCGCTGCCCCGGCTGCTTTCGTAGAAACAGTAGCTATACCGATGCGCTCTTGCCAACACATGATAGGAATATACGGCAACAGCGAAATTATCTTAATTCAATGTATTTGTCATGGAAAGCAAACCACAGAAACTTTTGCGGGAAAGCAGCACCATTTTAAGCAGAAAATTGTATTGGTTGTATCGGCTAATGCGAGATTGAAGTATGTGCTTACATAAAATATTAATCAGGCGCAATCCTAATCATGGATGTTTTTTCTGGACGTGGTGATGGGTGGGGAAGGACTTCCAGTGCAGCAGTAAGAGTCTATTCAGACGGACTGAATCCAAATACAGGCTACGGTGATGGGTGGGGAAGGACTTCCAGTGCAGCAGTAAGAGTCTATTCAGACGGACTGAATCCAAATACAGGCTACGGTGATGGGTGGGGAAGGACTTCCAGTGCAGCAGTAAGAGTCTATTCAAACGGACTGAATCCAAATACAGGCTAACGGTGGTGGGTGGGGAAGGACTTCCAGTGCAGCAGTAAGAGTCTATTCAGACGGACTGAATCCAAATACAGGCTACGGTGGTGGGTGGGGAAGGACTTCCAGTGCAGCAGTAAGAGTCTATTCAGACGGACTGAATTCAAATACAGGCTACGGTGGTGGGTGGGGAAGGACTTCCAGTGCAGCAGTAAGAGTCTATTCAGACGGACTGAATTCAAATACAGGCTACGGTGGTGGGTGGGGAAGGACTTCCAGTGCAGCAGTAAGAGTCTATTCAGACGGACTGAATTCAAATACAGGCTACGGTGATGGGTGGGGAAGGACTTCCAGTGCAGCAGTAAGAGTCTATTCAGACGGACTGAATTCAAATACAGGCTACGGTGATGGGTGGGGAAGGACTTCCAGTGCAGCAGTAAGAGTCTATTCAGACGGACTGAATCCAAATACAGACTACGGTGGTGGGTGGGGAAGGACTTCCAGTGCAGCAGTAAGAGTCTATTCAGACGGACTGAATTCAAATACAGGCTACGGTGATGGGTGGGGAAGGACTTCCAGTGCAGCAGTAAGAGTCTATTCAGACGGACTGAATCCAAATACAGGCTACGGCGATGGGTGGGGAAGGACTTCCAGTGCAGCAGTAAGAGTCTATTCAGACGGACTGAATCCAAATACCGGCTACGGTGATGGGTGGGGAAGGACTTCCAGTGCAGCAGTAAGAGTCTATTCAGACGGACTGAATCTAAATACAGGCTACGGTGGTGGGTGGGGAAGGACTTCCAGTGCAGCAGTAAGAGTCTATTCAGACGGACTGAATCCAAATACAGGCTACGGTGATGGGTGGGGAAGGACTTCCAGTGCAGCAGTAAGAGTCTATTCAGACGGACTGAATCCAAATACAGACTACGGTGATGGGTGGGGAAGGACTTCCAGTGCAGCAGTAAGAGTCTATTCAGACGGACTGAATCCAAATACAGGCTACGGTGATGGGTGGGGAAGGACTTCCAGTGCAGCAGTAAGAGTCTATTCAGACGGACTGAATCCAAATACAGGCTACGGTGATGGGTGGGGAAGGACTTCCAGTGCAGCAGTAAGAGTCTATTCAGACGGACTGAATTCAAATACAGGCTACGGTGATGGGTGGGGAAGGACTTCCAGTGCAGCAGTAAGAGTCTATTCAGACGGACTGAATCCAAATACAGGCTACGGTGATGGGTGGGGAAGGACTTCCAGTGCAGCAGTAAGAGTCTATTCAGACGGACTGAATCTAAATACAGGCTACGGTGGTGGGTGGGGAAGGACTTCCAGTGCAGCAGTAAGAGTCTATTCAGACGGACTGAATCCAAATACCGGCTACGGTGATGGGTGGGGAAGGACTTCCAGTGCAGCAGTAAGAGTCTATTCAGACGGACTGAATCCAAATACAGGCTACGGTGATGGGTGGGGAAGGACTTCCAGTGCAGCAGTAAGAGTCTATTCAGACGGACTGAATCCAAATACAGGCTACGGTGATGGGTGGGGAAGGACTTCCAGTGCAGCAGTAAGAGTCTATTCAGACGGACTGAATCCAAATACAGGCTACGGTGATGGCACTAGCAGCTCCAGGGGGGGGGGCAAAGTGGCCATAGCCCCCCCCCCCCCCCCCCTAAGTGCCTGAAATTGGCGCAAAATTGACACATTTCCTGATATATAAGAAAATCTAAGCAACTTTCACTAAGGAAAGTTTGTTTTAAATCAGCTATCAATGCATAAGCAAGCGAAATCCGATGACTTTTCAGAATTGTGAGACTTTTTGGAATTTGCCCCCCACCCCAACCACCTGTGCTCCCCAAACCAACGTTCTGGATCCGCCAATGGGTGATGGCATATACGGAGACAGCATGGATGGCCGTCATATTTGAGGAGTATTTAAACGAATGCATTTAATCGAATTTTAAGAAAGTAGCAGTCGCAAAGTTAGTCACATCATTACTATATTACTTACTATAACTGTATACAATCACATAAATATATATAATATATAATTATATATAATCGACATTCAACAGTGGTATTCAGGTCGTCGAATACTGCCACTCGGTGGTCTGTGTGGCCATTAAACTTGCAGCTCTAATGCGGCGACGAACTAAAATCCGAGAAATAGTTTAACCGTCCAGCAGCCAAGGCTATGTAAACCAGGTAGACCGCTCCGGCCGAAAAAGTGGCGACAACTCGTAATTTAGTTGCAACGACCCCGCAGCTGCTGTGACGCGGATGAGGGTCTCGCGGCCGGCCGGCCGGTCGCCTACGTAGGGTTAACGCGTAGACCCCTCCCGCTTTTTTGTCGCTTGGTTCCTTTGTTTGTCGGCTGATTTTTAAACTTAAGATGTCTATCTACTACAAATTAATCGTTGTATTGGATGCCGTTGCGAAAATTGCAATCCGATCCAAACTTCTTAAGTTATGGGCCGGAACAGTTTGCTGCCCGGTGATTCCGGCCGGCCGCGTACTCCCCCCGTTTTTTTCCCGCTTGGTTCCTTCGTTTACCGGCCGATTGTTACACTTAAAGGGAAATAATGACCTTTTTCCACAAAAATGGAGTTAGCACTTGAAATCGCCAGACGAGACCAAAATATATTGTAAATTCATCACATTTTGCATGAAAACTTTCCTATCGAAAGATATTTCAAGTTAAAGTTGATAAGCGTTCCACACTTTTAACGACCGGTACTTGCAAGTACTTTTGGTCCTCATCAAACTGCGGGCTTTTCCCGTATTGTTTTTTTACGCAATGGAGTGGAAAATATATTGCGCGTTCTGCTTGTTGTGATTATATGCCCGGCGATCTTCTAAAACTAACAGCGATTGGAAAAAGTGGCAATAAAATCGGAAGCTCATCGATGCACATCAACGGCGGCATAGTTAGTGGTTGCGACCCTCAATTTTTTAAAATAAATTCATTTGTTTTCAACATTAGGAGTATTGTATAATTTGTCTGTGGCTGTATATAACACTATGCTTTATATTATCATGAAAAATAATAATTTTTCCCCAAAAAACTAACAAACAATAACACAAAACTGGCAATTAAATCGGAAGCTCATCGATGCACATCGACGGCGACCTATTTAGCGTCGGCGATTTGTTTGCAAAGCATTGTCATGCTTCTCGGCGCACTTAACCATTGTGGCGAGTTGTTGCTAGTAGCGCTTTCGTTCTCCATGGCAACCAGGCGTGAGCCAATGCAAAGCCAGAACGTTTCCCTTTCTGGCTTTTGATTGGCTGACGCCTGGTTGCCATGGAGAACGAAAGCGCTACTAGCGTGTGTCCGAGCAGCGCTGTTTGATCGGAAATGTCACAGAGCCTCCAAAAATGCCGCAATCGATGTGAACAATGGTAGGGAAGGGCGAATTTGTCAATGACCTTCATGAAGTACACAAGGTACTTGTTTTGTATTTTTCCCAAACTTACAACTTCGAATTTGGGAATAATTTTATTTAATTCTTAAATTTAAATAAAATAATTTTAAAACCATAGCGGTAGCCTAAGAAATTGTTGCTAACAAAATCAAAAGGTCATTATTTCCCTTTAAGATGTCTATATACCACAAATTAAGCGATGTATTGGATGACTTTGGGAAAATCGCAATGCAACCCAATTTTTTTTTTAGTTATGGGCCGGCAAATTTCACTGACCGGCGATTCCGGCCGGACCACCGTACGTAAAACGCCAACGCGCACGTTCCTCCGGTGTGTGTCGCCTGATTTCTTCATTTGCCAACCTATTGTCACAATTAAGATAACAATCTGTCACAAATTGAACGATGTATCTTATGCCGTTGAGAAAATTGTCATCGGACTCAAACTATTTACATTTTGGGCCGGCAAAGTTAACCGTCCTTTGGCTCACGATGGCAGACCGGACAGCCACCACATACAATATTCAAACAGTGATAACACTCAAATAGTCTGAATTTAAATCATGCGGCCCATATTATGGATAAGGAAAAATTGCACTAGGCTTACCTGATAAATACAACAAAGCTGCTGATATAACAGTTGACAATTTGCGATGATAACGTCTGACAGTTCTTGGCAAAGGCCAAAGCATACCCACAAAATAGATATTCTCATCTTTTTTGACGAGTTTCATGAAAATCTGATTAGATAAGTCGATTGTCAAATGCATTCAAGCAATTCAAAGTAACTGTTTAAAATTACACTTCCCGCCCGCGTCTCCGCACCACACCATCCCGCCCGCTCACCGCGTCTCCAGCTGACGCCGGCCCACCAGGCGCCGCCATTGGCGGATCCAGAACGGTAGTGGTGGAGGGGGGACGTTTTTTAGGGGGATTCCGAAAAGTCTCACACAATTCTGAAAACTCATCGGATTTCGCTTGCTTATGCATTGATAGCTGATTTAAAACAAACTTCCTTTATTAGAGGAAAACATGATCAGGATGTTTTTCAATCAGATCTGGACAAGCTAGTTGAGTGGTCTGAAGCATGGCAGATGAAATTCAATTTGAGTAAATGTAAGATTATGCACGCTGGACGGGTTAGCAGTAAACATAGGTATGAAATGGGTGGGCAGAAAATGGAGCAGATTGAAAAGGAAAGAGATTTAGGTGTCGTGGTAAACAATAGACTATCAGCGTCAGACCAGGTTGTAGAAGCTAGGAAAAAGGCACTTAGAATGCTAGGGGCCATTAACAGAAATGTTTCCTACAAGAGTGAAAAGGTAATAACAAAACTGTATTGTGCATACGTTAGACCACATTTGGAGTATTGTGTACAAGCCTGGTCTCCAACATATGAGAAAGATTGCTGGTTGTTAGAAAGAGTTCAAAAAAGGGCAACAAAAATGATTAATTGTCTTGGTAGTTTACCTTATGAAGATAGATTAAGGAAATTGGGTTTGTTTTCACTTAGATATAGAAGGCTAAGAGGAGATCTAATTGAAGTCTTCAAATTTGTAAATAGTCAGCATTCTGGATATTTAAAGGGTATGTTTGAGTTCAATAGGGAAAATCGAGGTAGAGGTCATCAGCATAAACTCATTATGAAACAAAGTAGGACTAGACTACGACAGTCATTTTTCAGTAGAAGGGTTGTAGGACATTGGAATATGCTACCCGGGGATGTCGCTGATGCAGTGACACTTGCTTCCTTCAAAATTAGATTAGATAAATACTTTACAGAGAAGGGATTAGTTCATAAATACTCGTGGGATTAGCCTTCTTTTATGCAGGTAGAGTAAGGTGATTTGAAGGGGCGAGACTGGTGGAGGGGGGGGGGGATGGGGGGGGGGGGTGCAACCTCGGATGGGCCCAAGAGGCTCTTTGTTGCACTTTTCTTTTATGTCTTTATGTCCTTAGTAAAAGTTGCTTGGATTTTGTTCTATATCAGGAAATGTGTCAATTTTTTCGCCGATTTCAGGTTTGTCTAGAAGTTTGTCGGGGGAGGGGCATGGCCGCCATACCCCCCCTCCCCCTGGATCCGCTAGTGGGTGCCGCGGCGAGACGCAATGTGTTTTTGCCTGTGGAGACCAGTGCAGAAAATCCGAGATCTTTGGTCACAGCCCAGTCACGGCCACGGCATGAGCTGGCAAGTCACAGCTTTAGCCACGGCGCTGCAATGCTAACCCTATGGCGCTGGCCTTGCCAGTCACAGCTTCAGTCACGGCCGTGACCAGGTCTGGTCCCAGCGCTGGGACGCTGGGACCAGAATTCTGCAACTCTAGTTGCCTGGCAACGCACGCGCCAGGGCGCTGTACGTGGCAGGAGCTCTCCCGCCCCGTGCGGTCTCCAAATAGTAAATACGTCGCGTTACATCGCATCAGAATTAATTGACCTTTCACATATACATTTGTACAACTCTCAAAGTTTTCTCAAACTAGGAAAAATCCTCGAAAAGCTCCTAGACACCCATGCCCTCCGCACGGCGCCATGCAATTAACGTTACGTAAGCAAATGATGTTCGGCTATTCTGACCCTCATCCTCGTCATCAGCCGTCGACCAATGAGCGTGGAGAGTGTCAGACGCTGATTGGCCAAAAAGCTGTTGGCAGCAAAACCTGGCTCATGAGCAGATGCGTGAACTAGACCAAGCTGCGGACGTTGCTAATATTTGTCGCCCTTTTTCCCCATGTTAAATAGGCGGAGCGGACCCCCTGCCAGCAGCCAGCTGAACGGGATTTTCGCGTGACGTCACAACTCGGCGCCCCGCTGGAATACTGGCAGGGTGACACCCCCCTGAAGCTCCACTATGCGTGATAGTGCGTAAAGTACGCACGGTTTTTTACAAGTTTGGGTCTTTTGCGTAGTCTAAAAATGTTCAGCTGATAGAAAATGCATTGACTGAGCTACACTGGAACAGTACGCAAAGACCGCATGAAATATCATGCAAACTTGCAAAAGACGCAACACGGAAGTACGCAACTCTGTAAAAGACGCAAGTACGCAAGTACGCAAAAAAGTTCAGAGTTTTGAACTTTTTCCGTTTTTGCAAGATTGCGTAGTCTGAGACAGTTGGTGGCGCATCGCCGGCAATCTGTATTGTCAATAACTCTTGATATAATATAGATAGAGACGTGCGAATGGCACCAATGTGTTTGTCTCGTCCAGATGCATCGCCCCAAATGCAACATGACATACCTGGGTCACCAAATGACATTGACCTGAGGTCAAATTTTGAAGTTGACTTAACCAGGACACCATTAATATTTTTCGAAGCGCATTGACGAGACAAACACGATGGTGTCAAAAATATTGCTCTATGTTCAACCGATACAAAGTTATTCACGATTTGTTTTGTTAAAGAAAATGCCATCGTAACCTCTGGAACCTAAACTATTGAGTATTGACCCACGTGAAATCCCTGACTACTTTTAAGCCTGAGTACTCAAGCACTGATGCGTATTCATCAAAAGGATCAATCTCATTACCATTTCAACACTATACTACGCAAATCCCGAACGGTGTCAAACAACGTTACGCAAAAGACGCAAACTTGCAAAAACCGTGCGTACTTTGCGTACTATCACGCATAGTGTGACCTGGGCTTAAGCCGCATCCTTTGAAATTGGATTGAAATAGTGGGTAAACGTTTTGCAGATTCGAAATACACGATATAGACAAATTTCAAGACAACTTTCAAGGTGACCTATTCCCTTTAAGTGTTAGATTGGAAAGAGCCCTGCAGGGTGTGCTCAAGTTTCAACCTGAACCGTGCTGTTAGCCTCACGTTGACGTGCTGGTGCATTCAAGGAAAACAGCATGACTAGGACTTGAACTAGGAGGGGTTGTTTTTTATAAGCTTTTGTAATATTTTTTGCTGTTCAATGACAACAAATCAGAAGGGCGCTTGATAGCCTCAACGCGCTGAAGCGCCCCCCCCCCCCCCCCCTTAAAAAACTCAACTAATTGGAATGCCACTATTGACTGTCCCATCTAGATGATAAAATATATGTAACTATATCAAGGATTGGTTCCTCTTTTTACATGGGGGGGGGGGGGGGTAGGGTAAACTGCTGTATGTAACCCCAGACATGTCCTAACCTCAGACTTTTCATTGATGCTATCAGAATGTGAATAATACTGACACTAAAGGGTGGCCATTTGAGAGGTGTCCTGGGACAGAATTGGCCTCCATCTTGGATTTTTATCTTCATGCCCATTTGTGTTCAAGCCCATTTTGAACTGTAACTAAAGTCTTGGGATCCCCAACCCACTGGTTTACAACAACAATATGAAGGCAACCCTTCATATAAAACATGTGCCCCAAAAATGGCAGCATTTTTTCCTTTGCCCCCAGGCCACCTCTCCCGAACAGCCACCCTCTAAAGCACCTTGTGCCAGTATGGTCTACATTCGGATAGCATGAAAAGTCTGAGGTTAGGTAGGACATGTCAAAAAATTAGACTTTTACAGAATAAGGACATTGCAACAGAGTTGTTGAGGGAGACAGGCATATGTATCTTGGTTTAGTAAGGCATTTTATTTTTTTTAATATTTTTATATATAATAAATTTAGTCTGGACCCTTTGAATGGACAGATTTCCGAGGTCAGGACCACCGTTAAGCAGAGCTTGTGCAGGCCCTGACGGCTGACCCCTACCGTCCGATGAGGAAATTCCTGACAGCCTGCAGAATTTAGAAGCGAAAGTTTAACGTGTCTGACATACTTGGACACAGCCCGCCCCCACCCTGGGACATCACCTGAACTTGAGTGCAACCTTGTCACTGGCTGCAGGCCATCCTAGTCAGGGACAAATAGCAAGCGCTGAAGCGACTCAAACCTGGCCTGCCATACCAGGTAAGGTCAAAAGCCAAGCACTCTCCCGACTGAGCTACAGGGTGGACTCTGTACACTGTACAGGGTGTTCTTTAGGGTGTGTTCTGGCTGCACATTCCCGCTGCCAGAATCCCCGGAATCCCAGGCAAGCTTTCCCAGGGTTCCCTTGAATCCTTGTGGGAATGTGTGGCCAGAGCACACCCTTAGTGGGTTGGTATCATTTACATTGTCAATCGCATAGTCAGGTGTTGACATTTGTGGCATTACAATTGTTTACCCTACCTGCAGTTGAAGTTGTGCCTTTGATACACCAGCAAAAAGTTAATTCAATGACTTTAAATCAGGATGTGAGTGGAAGGAATTGAAGTGCTCAATGGGTACCAAATTGCTTAGTCTTTGGACCATTGTTGTTTGTAGTGTTTGCAAATATGTTAGAAGTAGTATACATAACCAAAATAAAAATATACGTAATCCATATCCATATAATATATTGGTAACCATATAGTTTACCATATAATGATTATGCATATCAATATATATATATATATATATATAATCAATATCCATATAATGTATTGGTAAACATATCATTAACTATATAATTATTATGTTTATGTTATGTTAACCATATATTATTATGCATATCAATATACATAATAAATATACATAAACATAATTAACATAATTTACTTTACAGATTAACTGCAAGTTATCATGGATATTGGTGAGCATGTCTGTCCATGATGTTTTGCAGTTATATCTGCATAAACTTGTTCATGTTCAGCAGTCTGAACCATGGAGGATGAAGTTACCTGTAGCAAATGTAAAATTATGCTGCTAAGTTTATATTTTTTAGCCAGCTGAGTCAACAATGGAAAGCCACATTGTGATCATCACTGTCCCAGTGGTTGAGGTTATAAGATGATAGGCTTGAAACCTATTGACACCAGAAACTGACCTACTTTGGCCTTCCCAACACCAGCTAAAGGAGCCTGGCCTGAACAGGGTGGCCGTCATGCAGTGTGTGGCACATACATGAATATTTCTCCTGAATCCTACCTGGCATAGGTTGGACTTTGGAGGCAAAATTATACCTCGAGTTGGAATTGCATTACTGGGTGTCAGATGGCCTGAACAGGGGTGCTGGCAACAAGCTGAGATGTATCTATTTAAGATATTTTGGAAGGGAAACCACAGTTAGTAGATTTTGGACTGCATAGATTAGACAAGAAATACTCAGCATGTTATGTTAATCTCTTTCTCTTGGTAGTACATCATTTGGTGTGAAATGCATTTAATTGTTGTTGTATGCTACTTAACCCTATGGCTGATTAGCTGTCAATTATTTTTTCTGTCTTTTACAGACTGACAATCTGAATATCAGGCCAGCAACTGGTGATGGCGCATGGACATCACTGTGAAGCCTGTGTGCTGTGAACTGATGAAACATGGAGGCACTGGTGTCGGAGCTATCAGGTAGTCTTCTGGTGGATACTGAACCAAGGGACACTGACACTGGCCCTGGTGCAGACACCGACACCAGCCCAGACACCCACCCCAGCGCCCGCCCGGACCACGGCACCGATACGGATCACCGGCTCACCCAGTACAAGAACGTGGCCCGCCTGGGTGACGGTCAAGACGCCCGACGCCGGGAGCTCCTGCAGCGACAGAAACGGTTAGTCTCTGGTCCAGTCCCATGGCTCAGACTTTATCATTATGGCTCAGTCCCCTGGCCCTTGAGATCGAAGGTGCGTTATGTTAATCACTTGCTCAGCAACATTACGAGCGAGCGCTTCGCGTCCGCTCGTCCTTCCGTAGAGTAGGGGGAAAATATAAATATGAACAACCTGACCCGACCCGTGTGGACGTTTTTGAGAAGCTCATATGTCTGCAACCGCACGTCCGATTGACAAGCTTTCTTTGTTGCTGTCTTTGTTGAGTAGCCTCATCCACCCTACCCTGTTTGAGACCAGTGCCGACTCACGTGGGCTGGGCCGATTGTGTGCAAATTTGGTGTATCGTTTGGGACCCCTCAGCCGGCACTTTCCCACAAGTCAGGGATCTGGTGCCTCTGCACGTGCGCACGTGCACATCCCTATTCTATATCTCAGGAACGGTTGAGCCGATTGTGTGCAAATTTGGTGTGGGGTTAAGGGCCCCCCAGCTGCCACTTTCCCACAAGTCACGGATGGGGTGCCTCTGCACGTGCGCACGTGCACATCACTATTCTATATCTCAGGAGCGGTTGACCCGATTTTTTTCACATTTGGTGTGTGGTTAGGGACGTTTCAGCCGCCACTTTCCCACAAGTCAGGGGTGGGGTGCCTGTGCACGTGCGCACGTGCGCACGTGCGCACCCCTTTTTTGTACCTCAGAAACTACTTGCCCGATCTAGTTGAAATTCACCATACATTTCCTTCGCGCTCGCTCGTTCATCGCCAACTACAGCGCCTTACTGGTATTTAACAGGTGCAGTTAGATACTGTTTTTCTCCTTTCAGTGCAGACCTAAGCCGAAACTGTTTTCGCCATGCCGTAGTCGATTAATGTGCATTTTTGCATTTGTCTCTTCAGTAAATTGAGCGTTTTTCAGTCCCGCTAACGGTTGTTTGATAGTGTGACCAAATTCAAATGAATTTGATGTTGCCAAGGTCTTAGTATGCTTGTATTTAGTCGCATTATACATGAACATGGTTAGCTAATCCGCCGTTTTTCGTTGATTAGCCCGTGCTTGACTGGGGTCTCAGCCGAACGCCATTGACCGGGGGGGGGGGGGGATATTGCCCCCCCCCCCCCGTTATCTCCAGAACCAATGCTCGCAGCGAGACGCGCAAGGCGGGATTTGAAAGCTCTCAATGAGACGCATCTAAAAGCATACTTAGTAAAAATTAAAGCATAATTTTCGAATTGGGGTCACATCAGGTCAAGGTCGGGTCAAAGGTCAAAATCGAGGCATTTGAGTTTTGAGCCATACTTTCCATCCAAAGCCTTTGAATGCGACCATGATCACCCAATGTGCTCCCAAAGATATAATACACATCCCGCATAAGCATAATTGAGATTGTTGGCAAAGGTCAAGGTCAAGGTTAGGTCACAAAAGGTCACTATGTGCAGAAGATTTTCGAAAGTCATGCGACACATGTTGTATGGGATATTTTACACGTATAATTCTATAGTGATAGTCATTTTACCATCTGATCTCATAAGTGAAGTTAGTGCCAACTCAGAACAAGTTCAGGTTACATTGGTATGATAAAAATGTGAAATTAATAAATATTAAAAAAGGCATGTTTCTAGACCAGTTTTTTTTTCTCTCAGAAATACAGTGCTGACATTTATTTGTCTGTATCTGGTCACTAGAAGCAAAACAAAAAAAAACGCATTGAAAAAAATATGACGTCATAAATTACTCATACTTCAGGAGCCATAACTCAGTCAAAAATAAACATATTGCTTTGAAATTTGGTTTGTAGATTGTCAATATTTAGTTCTCCAGCATATATTCCGTTTTTTCATGTTTGAAAATTTTGATTTTGAGCTTTTGATGGTCAAAAACCAAACGTTTCAAAAATCCGAGATAGCCATTTGTAGTCCTCGTTGTTTGCTGTCTTTTGACGTTTTTGTATTGCATTTGTCTCCAAAAATGGTTTTTGTGCGGCCTGTTAACCCGCGAGTTGCTGGGGTATATTTCATAACGCGACTTAATGGGGGGGGGGGCTATTTTTAGCCCCCCCCCCCCTCCCCTCGAATCTCCGGATCTACTGGACCGAATTTAAAAATTAAAACGGCATTCGATAGCCCTGGGAAATTTATCGAGGAAAACATAATATTGTTGACCTCGGGGTCACCGATGACGTCACAGGTCAGGTCAAGTACAAAATGTTTGACCGTGTCAAAAGGTCTCGATGGATGGAATTGTCGCGCAAAATTGCGATATTAAACGCATAAGCCGTCGATAAATCGGTATGATTCGTGTGTCTGACACTTCTAAGTACCCTTCTAAGCTGTTAATGACCTTGGGTCAGGTCAAGGTCATCCGAGGTCACGAGGTCAAACTGCAGATTAAGGTCATTAGGCGTTGTAACACATGTTTATGGGTTTGTTTATCGTCTAGAACGCGTAAAATGACCTTAGAACATTGTTTGTTCCATATAAATAGAAGTAAAAAGCAAAAATAGGAATGCGTTTTTTATGCATAGTAATGCTGTGAGAGGTGGTCGATTTTTGTCATTTAAAGGTCGTAACTCAGTCACTTTTGAAGATATCGACTTAAAATTTGGTACACATATTCGCCGCACACGTCTCGATCATATATATTCCGGTTTTTGGATAATTCTGATTTTTCTTGAAAATTTTGCACACAAAAATGTATTTGGATTTCTAAAAATTTTGAATTTTAAAAAACCTCAAAAATCTGAGAGCAGTTCGATAGCCCGGTCTATTGTCAGTAATTTGATTTAAGACAATTGAGTTGATCTCAAACATCGTACCTTTGACAGCGTTTTCGGCAAACCATTATTTTGCAACCAAAACCGAAGAACATGACGTCACTCTGACGTCATTCCCGGTTGACCTATCATAACTCATATTCTTCCTTTTTCCAACATGTGTAGAATTTATGTGAGAGAAGCTACTGCAAGTTTGATGACGATACCGGTGTTCGTTTAAGAGTTATTGCAAAATAACGGGAGGGGGGGCAAAAAATACCCCCCCCCCCCAGTAACTCGCGGGTTAACCCGCGAGTTACTGGGGTATATTTCATAACTCGACTTACTGGGGGGGGGGGGGCTATTTCCCCCCTCCCCCTCTGATCTCCGGAACTACTGGACCGAATGTAAAAATTCAAACGGCATTCGATAGCCCTGGGAAATTTATCGAGGGAAACATAAAATTGTTGACCTCGAGGTCACTGATGACGTCACAGGTCAGGTCAAGTACAAAATGTTTGACCGTGTCCAAAGGTCTCGGATGGATGGAATTGTCGCGCAAAATTGCGATATTAAACGCATAAGCTGTCGATAAATCGGTATGATTCGTGTGTCTGACACTTCTAAGTACCTTTCTAAGCTGTTTATGACCTTGGGTCAAGGTCATCCGAGGTCACGAGGTCAAACTGCAGATTAGGGTCATTAGGCGTTGTAACACATGTTTATGGGTTTGTTGTTCGTCTAGAACGCGAAAAATGACCTTAGAACATTGTTTGTTCCATATAAATAGAAGTAAAAAGCAAAAATGGAAATGCGTTTTTTATGCATAGTAATGCTGTGAGAAGTGGTCGATTTTTGTCATTTAAAGGTCATAACTCGGTCATTTTTTAAAGATATCGACTTTAAATTTGGTACACATATTAACCGCATACGTTTCGATCACAAATATTCCGGCTTTTGGATAATTCTGATTTTTTTCTTTAAAATTTGGTTTTAAAAAAATGGATTTCTCAAAATTTTGAATTAAAGAAAAAACTCAAAAATCCGAGATAGCAGTTTGATAGCCCGGTCTATTGTCAGTAATTTGATGTAAGATAATTGAGTTTATCTTAAACATCGTACCTTTGACAGCGTTTTCCGCAAACCATTATTTTGCAACAAAAACCGAAGAACATGACGTCACTCTGACGTCATTCCCGGTTGACCTATCATAACCTCATATTTTTTCTTTTGCCAACATGTGTAGAATTGATGTGAGAGAATGTACTGCAAGTTTGGTGATGATACCGGTGTTCGTTTAGGAGTTATTGCAAAATAACGGGAGGGGGGGGCAAAAAATAGCCCCCCCCCCAGTAACTCGCGGGTTAACCCGCGCCGTGCGGGGGTGTTTAGACCCCCCCCCCCCCTAAGGTTTTTCGAGGTTGGCGGAAAAGGGCGGCACGCAGCTCTGCCGTTCTTGGCACAGTTGTTCGGGCATTAATTACTCACATTATGTAAAATTCTTGGCCGCAGGTCATCTCAGGTCAGGTCACCAGACCAGGTCACGTGACTCCATCTCCAAAAAGTTTGCGGTCATACCACAGTCACAGTTTTTAGATGATCGGTTTAAAACTTACAGGATTTCATAAGGTCATATATATATCTACCATTCGTGTATCTGACATTTTTTATATCAGCAACCTAAGGTCGGGTCTATTTCGTGACCTCCCCATTATAAGTCAATGGGGAAATATGAAAATGCTTCCTATTCCGAGGATACGCAAGATAGCAGTCCAATTCCTTCTGGAGCATGCAAGCATAGGCCATTCTTGGACCTAAGTGCAATTTGTGTTCAGTGTCAGCCGAGGCCTACAGGGTCAGCCGAGGCCATCCGAGGTCACCAACACTTTGTTGTCAATAACTCTCGACGACTGAATGAAGATAAAGAAGTAAAACCTGCACCAATGTGTTTGTCTCGTCGAGACACGTCTCCCAATATGCAACATGACGTACTTGGATCACCACTTGACCTTGACCCGAGGTATTTTTTTAAGTTGACCTAACCTGGTCAACACTAGTATGAGTCGAAGCGCCTTGACGAGAAAACACGATGGCGTCAAAATTATTGCCTTATTAGGTAAAAATATATTGTCGAAAAACAGTGTTGGCAAAAAATCGCCTTTTTTGACCTTTGATGGCCTCTGGGCCCAATCTTACCAAATGCCGTGAATGCGTAAGTACGGCATGCCGTGAATGGAGTGCTTAGAATACCGGACTTAGGGAACCATGGCGTTTCGTTGTAAAGCCCATTGTGAAATGTCTCAGTCGGAGAACGCTAGACTGAGGATCGGGTCGGATGTCCCCCGGTTCGATCCCGGCTCTCAAGTTTTGCAGGCCGGCGCACCCTTATGCCGGACTACGGCTGATTGGTAAGATTGGGTGCGATCACGGCTCGATTGGTAAGATTGGGTGCGATCACGGCTATTGGTAAGATTGGGTGCGATCACGGCTGATGGTAAGATTGGGTGTGATCACGGCTGATTGGTTAAGATTGGGTGCGAGCACGGGCTGTTTGGTAAGATTGGGTGCGATCACGGCTGATTGGTAAGATGGGTGCGATCACGCTGATTGGTAAGATTGGGTGCGATCACGGTCTGATTGGTAAGATTGGGTGTGATCACGGCTGATTGGTAAGATTGGGTGCGATCACGGCTGATTGGTAAGATTGGGCCCAGAAGCCTGAACTATGACCTGATCTAAATCTGAGGACACCTATGCGATTGCATTTCTCCAGAGCTTTCGATTGCTTTTTCCGTTTGTTCCTAGCTATCACAGTTCCCGAAATATTTGGGGTTTCGAATCAAGTCCTAAAACTTGAAGATCTGACCTTTGATGACCTCTGGTGACCTCAATTATGACCTGAGCCAAAACAAAATCGCCGAAATAGTTTCAAAATGATTTTTGACGAGCTTTCGAACATTATTTTAGGTTTTGTCTACGTCCCAAGGAGCAGAGTTCGAGGGATATTTCTAACGCCCCCGTCACGGCGAAGGTGGCGCCGAGCACCGGCACGGCGTGGGATAAAGTTAAGCGGATTTGTTCGTGAAACTGGTGTGTAGTGACGTCACTGAATTTGCTATTCTAATTTTGTTTACTAAATTGCTTCATTTTGCACGGAAGACGTACAATTGATGTAGAAGGTATTCTAAG
>JAXIVJ010011988.1:0-2500 GCA_036785665.1 Chirona hameri | reverse complement strand
AGCATAAACTGTCCACACAATATGCCAGCGGCCCATCATTCAGCCCTGTGGACAAACCAGGCACTTAATGGCCAATTATATGAGCTCTGTGTCCTGAGCTGTAGCCTGTAATTCATCTATGCGTAAAGGAAAGCGAGGCTTTGTGTCCAACTCCAGTGAGCACAAAGCCACTGTTCAATCAGCCCCAACTAGGTGAATACCTTGGAACTCTGGTAGGGTTAGGGGGTAGGTACCTAAATACTTAGAAAAGGTAACAAACTCATACTTTGTTCATAAACCACACAGTACACGCACACCTTTCTTCACACGAAAAATTATCAAAAGGTACCCACCTTTACCTAATTTCTAGCTATACCATGTCAAAAACTAAATCATAAAACAAACATTTGCATGACCTCCGCATGTCCCAAATTCACTGTCGCATCGGCGCGCTTTATTCCACATCATGCTTTATAAAAAATAATATCTAATGCAAAATCAAAATAAATTTATATTCGCTTAAAAGTGAACGTAAAGTCATTAATGCTTTTGGAACTTGGAATTTGCAATTATAAACAATATTATAAATATCATTTTATAATCAAAATAAACAACACGCGTGTCCAATTGGCTCACATTCACATTCACATTCGGAAACACATTCGCGGACTATTTGGATTGGCTTCAAAATTGGTACACAGATGATCACGACCTAGTGATCATTCTGGTAAAATCTTAGAGTCGCACATTTAAAATCAAAGGATTTAGAGCAAGGTCATATGTTTAAGGTGAAACAGCAGACTATTCTGATGTGCATGCAAATTGGCACACAGGTAGAGCATGACCTCCCTATCACGCTCATAAAATATTAGAGTCGCACATCAAAATCAAAGGAGTTAGACAAAGGAGTCGACACTTCCCTTTAAAGGGAGATAATCACCTTTTGATTTTGTTAGCAACACTTTCTTTGGCTACCGTTATGGTATTAAAATGATGTGATCTAAATTTAAGAATTAAATACAATTATTCACCTAATTCAAGTTGGAAGTTTGGAAAATTTATGATCGTATTTTTCCCTACACTATTGGAAACGCAACATCTGGCGCTTTTGTGTCAATCTGTTCAACGTTGTTGAATGGGCACTTATTACAAAATCGCCGACACTAAATAGGTTGCCGTCGGGGGCCAACCTAAACTGCCCGATTTCAATGCACTTTTTTTTAAATGATTGTAGATTGTTCATAAAAGTTTGGCAACATATTCGCAAAAAGATAGAATGCAGGAACATATTTCATACCATTCATGATAATAACAATGCGTAGGGAGGCTAATTTACCTGAATTTCGTTTACCGAGTGCGTGCTGATTATAAGCGTGGGCGCTTATCAACTATGAATTGAAATATCTCGCGGTAGGAATTGTTATATGCAAAATTTGATGAATTTACAATATATTTTGTCTCGTCTATCGATTTCAGGTGCTAACTCCAATTTTGTGGAAAAAGTGATTATCTCCCTTTAATGTTGAGTGATTGAATCAAGATTTAATAATCATTATGGAATGTTGAGTGATTGAATCATGATTGAATCATTCATTATGGAAATGTTGAGTGATTGAATCCCATTGCATTATGGTCCGTGAATCACTGTGAATCGACTCATTGAAAAAAAATGATTCATTGACAAGTCTGCAAGCTGGTATATGCTGATTCAAATTGGTGTCGCTGGTTCCCAAAGTTGATATGGAGTTTGCTCACTTCCAGCTTCTAAAATGTTGTTATGGCCCATGCCATTTGTCGTACTTGCATTTTCCATCCATGTATCGTGCCCTTTTCAT
Organism: Chirona hameri; assembly: GCA_036785665.1. Classification (NCBI taxonomy): domain Eukaryota; kingdom Metazoa; phylum Arthropoda; class Thecostraca; order Balanomorpha; family Balanidae; genus Chirona; species Chirona hameri. Next base: position 686 of record JAXIVJ010011988.1, on the reverse strand, counting down.
CCGTTTTGTTTGGCCTTCAACGCTCAGGAAAGGGCCCTTTCGAGCCCCCCCACCCCCCCCCGGGACGAAATCCTAGCTACGTGGCTGGTCTCGCCTCGTAATTAGCATGAATGTTGAACACTTTATTTACACAAATGTCCACGATGACCCGACTGTGCACACAGACTCTGCTTAAACACACACAGTGCTGACTTCTCAGCTGGCTTCCGGCACATAGTGGCCTGATGGAAACATCCGCCGTACAGGCGCCTCCAGCTCTGACGTCACAACATCCCCCCACTCAAGTTTGTGATGACTCGAGTCGTCCGTTGTGTTTCTTACTCTTCTTATTACTTTAGTATTTCCGCTCGTGCTGGTTTGCTGGTCGTGGCTACCTGCTTTGCACGGTGAACCGTTGACAGCCGATGAGTAGAAGGTCGCTGGCTGTTTTGGGTATATCGAAACCTACTCCGGTGTGCACATCAGACCTCCTCCACCGTTGAGCCGCCCAGCTTTGTACAGTAATAATGCCGGGCGGGCGGCTGTCTCCGTCGCTGTGTTTATGCCGAGCGCGTGGCGCGGCCTGCCAGTTACGGGCTCAGCAGCGGGGCCCGCCGCCCGCCTGGCCCGCTTCCTGCTTCCAGCCGCGGCGGCGGAGGCGGGCGTCGTTCGTCTGTACGACTCAGCTGGCGGCGGCCGTCAGTTGT
>JAXIVJ010011987.1:37500-40000 GCA_036785665.1 Chirona hameri | reverse complement strand
ACAGGGTGGATACTGCACCGCAGCGCAGCGGACACTGCACCGCAGCACAGCAGCCACCGCACCGCGGCGCAGCATCGGCGTGTAATCTGGTTTGGCCGGGAATCATGCCGCCGCCAACGCAAAATCGCACATCAGCCATCGGCGTCCCATCGCAGAAATCCCCGCCAAATCAGCCACGTCACGAACAGCCAAAGCACTAAACCATTCGCCGCGCGGCCGAGATCCAGCAGGGGGCCCCCGCAACAACACACCGGCAGCTGACCCGCAACCCCACGTCGGCAGCAACATGATTTAGTATACTGCACCGCAGCGCAGCGGACACCACACCGCAGCGCAGTGGAGTGAGCACCGCACCGCAGCGCAGCGGCCACCACACCGCAGCGCAGCATCGGCATATGTTATCAGGGGCGGGTGTTCAACTACTCGGCTTTGGCAAGAGCGGAGCAGAGGGGAGAGGAGGGTTGGGAGGAGCATTACGTTAAGAGATGAACAACGAATTCCAATGGAACCTTTCGTTGCGCGACTGATTTGGCAGGGAATCATGCCGCCGCCAACGCAAGACCGCACACTACCATCGGCGTCCCATCGCAGAAATCCCCCGCCAAATCAGCCACGCAACGAATTTCGCCGCGCGGCCGAGATCCAGCAGGGGGCCCCCGTAACAAGACACCGGCAGCCAACACGTAACCCCACGTCGGCAGCAGCGTGATTTTAACATAATTTAACATGCTGCACCGCAGCGCAGCGGACACTGCACCGCAGCGCAGCAGCCACCACACCGCGGCGCAGCATCGGCGAGTGATCTGGTTTGGCAGGGAATCATGCCGCCGCCAACGCAAAATCGCACATCAGCCATCGGCGTCCCATCGCAAAAATCCCCCGCCAAATCAGCCACGTCACGAACAGCACCGGCCATTCGCCGCGCGGCCGAGATCCAGCAGGGGGCCCCCGCAACAAGACACCGGCAGCCAACCCGCAACTCCCGCGTCAGCAGTAACCTGATTTAACAGTTAGTCAGGAAGTTATTTCTGACTGGTTTGGCAGGGAATCATGCCGCCGCCAACGCAAAACCGCACATCAACCATCGGCGTCCCATCGCAGAAATCCCCCGCCAAATCAGCCACGCAACGAACAGCCAAGCCATAACCATTCGCCGCGCTACCAATCCAGCAGGGGGCCCCCGCGACAAGACACCGGCAGCCAACACACAACTCCCACGTCAGCAGCAGCACGATTTAACAGTTAGTCAGAAATAACTTAATGAAGTATTTGTTGGAGGTGATTTATTGTTTCTTGTTCAACCGTCTCAAATTGCGGCGGTAGCGGTTACTTTCAGGGGGGCTGGGGGGGAGGGGCTACGAGGGAGCCGGGAAGGAGGGTGGGGGGAGGGGAGGGATGGCGGGGAGAGGCGGGCGGGCGGGGAGCTGGGGCGGGCGGGCGGGGAGCTGGGGCGGGAGGGCGGGGACTGGGCGGGGTTGCGGGCGACTTTCCGGGAGACGGCTCTCATGAGAGAGTCGTCCGAGGGGAGGTCCTCCGAGAATCGGCTCTCCGCTGGTGCTGGGGAGGCCGGGGAGGCGGGGCCTGAGTCGGTGTTCGACTCGGCTGGTTGGGCTGGGGAGCGCGGTGCCGGTGGATCAGCGGCAACGGCGCTTTCGAGGTCCGACAGAGATGCCTCGGGGAGCTGGGGTGGTGGTCGGGGGGTCTGTCGGTTGGGGGGTCTGGCGGGAGGCCGGTGGGGTGGGGGGGAGGTTCCGGGAGGTGGGAGGGGCGGCCAAGCGCCGGGGGCGAGACCTGGGCTGAGAGAGGTGGAGGGCGGGGCGTCCGGTGGGCGCCGACTGTCGCCGCGCTTCAAGCGCTCTGTCTCTCGAGCGAGACCCCAGGCCAAACACCGGCGGTCCCAGGCCGGGTGGGCCTGGTCGCACGAGGCGCAGCGTGCTGCGCGCGTGCACCCTTCGGTGCCGTGCTCGCCGGCGCACCGACCACAGGTGGCGGTGCGCACCCGGCAGGTCCACTTGAGGTGGCCGTAGTGCCAGCACTGCTGACACTGCCGGGGGGGGGGGGGGGGCGGGATCCACTCCCTGACGGGGGCAGCCACGTACCCACAGTGGATGTGGGTCGGCAGCTCCTTGCCTCGGAAGCGGAGCCGAATCAGCGGGTTGGGCTGATCGGGTCGCCGCTTCGATGGCGACAGGCGAGTCACCTCGCACACCCCTTGGTGTGCGAGTTCCCGGAGGAGATCGTCCTCCGAGAGCTCGGCCACGTCTGGGCACCATGCCAGACCCTCCACGGAGTTGAGGTGCGCCGGGGCCTCCACGGCGACCCTCACTCCGATGAAGGTGGTCCGTCCCATGACACTGACGTTCTGTTGGGACGTCAGTGTCTCGATCAGGAGTGCTCCTGATCGAATGGGTTTGGCGCTGGCTACGTCGCCACAGATGGCGACCAGCCAGCGCCGGACCTGGAACGGGTTGACATTCCTAAATGGAATGCCATCCGCTCG
>JAXIVJ010011987.1:0-32500 GCA_036785665.1 Chirona hameri | reverse complement strand
GGAATAACTCGCGGAAATATCAACCGATTACGATGAAACTTTCAGTACCCTAGTTGTTAACAATTTTACACATATTCTGAACATTTTGAACTTCTAGGTCACATGTATCGTGACTTATGACCTGTTTTCAATGTCATGTCAGGCGCAACTGGCGTCCTGTAGTATTGATCTTTGTAACTTGTGCAGTTTTCGAGTGTTTGTTGTTCAGGAGCATATGCATAGGTGTTTCCCAGGTCACAGTTGTGGTTTCCATTGAGATTGTGACCTCGATTGACCTTTTCAGAGGTCAACCGAGGTCACTCACCTCCGATGTCCTCATATTACCGCGCGTCGACCGGCCGACTCCCCCCCCCCCCCTCCCCCCCCCCCCACTGCATCGTGTACAGAGCACCGGACACGTTCCGACAGCCGGCACGACACGCTCGCTCGCTTACATCACATCCCAGTGTCGGCGGCAATCGACTTCACTTACAGCCAATCTAATTCAACTGAGCAGTTGATGCAAGCGTGGTGGATACATTGACGCTGGATGGATGTGTTGGGGGGCCGCTTGGAAGTTGGCCAGTAACTTTCTGTTTCAAGCTCTTCCCTGACGCCATATTTTGCGTTACCAAGAGACTATGACGTCACGCCCCTGTCACACCCGCAGACTCTGTCTTCAGTTCCATGTTTTCACCAGGAGAAACAATAACCTCACACCCCGTGTCACCAAGCGAATATGACGTCACCCCACTGTGTCGTCAGGGAACTTTAACGCCACTTTCCTGTTTTGCCAGAAGACTATGACGTCACAACCCGCTGGGAGAGCTGTTTGCTGTTGCGAACCACCTCACCACAGTGGGACGGCTGAATTTGCCCAAACTACGCACACTCAACCTCTCCGACAACAAACTCACACAGGTATGTATACGAGCTGTGCAATGGAAAATAATACCATTATAGAACGTGAGAACTGCACGTACTCTGGTAAGCACGTACTCTGGTAAGGACCACAGATGGATCATGGATAATTAATTACCAGCCTCGTCGGTATTCGCCTGTCCAGGGTTCAGGTCAGGTATGCCCCCCCCCCCCCGCTTTGCGACGTAAATATACTGGGCAGGTTCGAGATGCAATAATTACACAAAATCGTACCCACATGGCGGAGTTGTTACTTACTGGTACCTACTTACCTACTTTTGTGGTATATGACCTTGCGTGGTCACTGGCCAAACACATGCCTACTTACATACATATACAGGCGGTAGGTGGTCACTTATCATATGTAGTAAACGTGCCGGTATATTGACGGCGTACAGATGACATTTGACAGTGCAGTTTGGTACAAGTAGGTACATGATTTTTTAGTGTTGCACTTCTAGCACAATTCCACCCAAATTACACGATTGCAGACATCCAAAAAATGGTTTGAGCAGTCGCCTTTCTAAAGGAACTGCAGTGGTAGAGCATTTGAATGGAGTGCTTGCAAAGTCCTCACACACTTACTTTCACTCACTTTTGTCATGTCGTTGCTACCCTTGACACTATCACCGCACTGTTCATACTGGCGCTGAATAGGATGTCTGTAAAACATCTGACATCATTAAACAATCAGCTGAGCCGCCATAACGATGCCAGACCACAATTCATTTAGATCGCCTATGAAAACCATGGGTCATCGCGTTGCAATGATTCTTTCACCAAAACGAGGCGTTCTATTACAATTTGCATTAAATGCGACTCTATTGCACAAGTTATTTTCAGGGGTAAATATTCTTACTCCTCAATATTGGTGGTAGTGTAAAATGTGCCTTAGATTTCTTGGTGGAAATGCATAGTTTTTCATCTGCATAGCTTCAACATTATCGTAGCTTAGGTTAGCTTTGCCGATGCCATCATTATTCTTACTGCTGGTGTTTATGCACGCTTATCTGGCATATCTGAACCAAACATCCGTGAACCACGCATATCTGGCATATCTGAACCAAACATCCGTGAACCACGCATATCTGGCATATCTGAACCAAACATCCGTGAACCACGCATATCTGGCATATCTGAACCAAACATCCGTGAACCACGCTTGTCTGGATATCTGAACCAAACATCCGTCAAGACAATGTCACAATTATTTATTTGTTTGGAAAACAAATAGAGCATTATGACCTTAGTTTGCAGAATATGCACATAACCTGTCAAAAGACATCCATTTACCTTTTGATTAATGCAAACATTCCGTAATAATACATACATCTGGTCAGTTTGACAGTTCTAACATTAGTTGGTTTGGTCGTGCGCCGTAGGTGTCTGCGGCCAACTTTGCCGGCATGCCGTCGCTGCAAGTACTGGTGCTTTCCGGTAACCGTCTGCAGCGCATCGGACAGCTGCTGGAGGTGCTACCGGCGCTGACGAGGGCCGACTTCTCCAACAACAACATCACCACTGTGACGCCGCTCAGTCCCCGGGAGCAGCTGCCACACGAGAGCAAGGTAAGCCCTCTGTGACGCCGCTCAGTCCCCGGAAGCAGCTGTCGCACGAGAGCACGGTAAGCCCTCTGTGACGCCGCTCAGTCCCCAGGAGCAGCTGCTGCACGAGAGCAAAGTAAGCCCTCTGTGACGCCGCTCAGTCCCCGGGAGCAGCTGCCGCACGAGAGCAAGGTAAGCCCTCTGTGACGCCGCTCAGTCCCCGGGAGCAGCTGCCGCACGAGAGCAAGGTAAGCCCTCTGTGACGCCGCTCAGTCCCCGGGAGCAGCTGCCGCACGAGAGCAAGGTAAAGCCCAGGCTACACTATGCGTGATTGTCCAGGAAATCACGCGCGTGTTCTCCGTGTTTGCAGAACTTCCTGACGTCCGGGATCTGGCCGATCACGGAAATCACGCAAGGAAAATGGACAAACCACTGCATTTTGTAAATGGATAAACCACTGCATAAATATATACCAGCTTCAACACAAGTTTCAACACTCACAGTTTGCTCAAACGCTTCTTCATTCATCTTCCGCCACGATACTCAACACACATTATTCAAGTTTAGGTCTAGTATAGAGAGATACGCGAAATCAAGCAAAATGATAAAAACCCTGCAACACGCAATCTCGGAAAACACGGCAAGAAGTTGAGAATTTTGAACTTTTCATCGTTCCGTCCGTAACGTGTCTGCGGAATTTCCTGGACGTTTCATCCTGGATCTGCATGATGAGCCAGTGTAGCTCACTCCAGGGGTGGTAACAGTGCTTTGAGTGGCCCCGACCAAAAGTGGCACATACAAAAATGACCCCAGCACAGATGGGGCCATTTTTTTTTAACTTCACATAAATACCCTACCACCTGGATGCATGCTCACATCATCCCTATATTTTATCAGCGCCGTGACGAGGGGGGGGGGGGGTAGACACCCCCTCAGGTTTTTGGCGGATAGCGGAAAAACGGCGACGCGCAGCGCCGCCATTTTTGGCACAGCTGTTTGTGCATCAATTGTCCACATTATGTACACAAAATCATCGGGTCATCTTAGGTCAGGTCACCAGACCAGGTCACGTGACCCCACCTTAAAAAAACTTGTTTTTTTTAATAAAAAAACTTGTTTTTTTTTACTTTGTGGTTTTTACAGTCACAGTTTTGGGATGACCGGTTATAAACTTACAGGATTCAATAAGGTCACATATATCTACAATTCGAAAATCTTGTTTTTTTAATATCAGCGACCTAAGCTCGGTTTAATTTCGTGACCTCCCCATTATAAGTCTAAGGGGAAATATTCAAATGCTTCCTATTCTAAGGAGACGCAAGATGGCAGTCTAATTCTTTCCGAATCATGTTATTATAGGAAATTATTGATGACCTAGGTGCCATTTTTGTTCAGTAACCCTACAGGGTCAGCCGAGGTCATCCGAGGTCACCAACAGTTTTATGTCAATAACTTTCGACATAATGACGATATATAAGTGAAACTGACACCAATGTGTTTATCTCGTCGCTGCACGTCTTGCCATATGCAACATGACCTACTTTGGTCACCATCACTTGACCTTGACCTGAGGTCACATTTATATGTTGACCCTACCTGGTCAACATTAATATGAGTTGAAGCGCCTTGACGAGACAAGCACGATGGCGCCAACACTATTGCTTTGTAGTTATTATATGAAAAGCTATTCGTGCTAAACGTTTTTTTAAATAGCCTTTTTTACATTTGAAGAGCTCAGGAGCCTAAACTATTGACCTGAGCTCAAATTCGAGGACACCTTAGCGATTGCATTTTTTCAAGAGATTTCCATTGTTTTGTCTTCCGTTTGTTCCTAACTATCATAGTTCCTGTGATATCTGGGGGTTTCTGGAGCGAAGTCCTAAAACTTGAAAATCTGACCTTTGATGACCTCTGGTCACCTCAATATTGACTTGAGGAAAAAATATCTGAAAACTTTCTAATGTGCTTTTCGAGAGCCTTGAACGTTTTTTTTCTGCGTCTTTCTAGCCCTTTGAGTTTTCGAGTTAGAGGGTGGGGTCCCAAGACAATTAACTCCATTGTCCTGACGATGGACCTCCATTGAAAATGGACTAGTACTCCGCCCCAGCCCCGGCCCCGGGGAATCTATTGTCCGGATTTCCTGCGACGTGCCGGGGTGCGTGCTTAGACGCCCCACCCCCTAATGTTTTTCGAGGATAGTGAAAAATCGGCGACGCGCAGCGCCGCCGTTTTTGGCACAGCTGTTAAGGCATCAATTGCCCACATATTGCAAAAATTCTTAACCACAGGTCATCTCAGGTCAGGTCACCAGGCCAGGTCACGTGACTCCACCTCCAAAAAAGTGTGCGGTCGTATCACAGCCACAGTTTTTGGCCGATCGATTTCGTACTCACAGGATTTCATAAAGGTAATGGTACCTATAATTCATATATCTCGGATTTGTTTATTTCGGTGACCTAAGGTCGGGTCAATTTCGTGACCTCCCCATTATGCCAATGTTGAAAATATTCAAATGCTTCCTATTCTGAGGATACGCATGATATCCGCCCAACTCCTTCTGTATCATGTTATTATAGGCCATTCTTGAAGACCCATGTGCATTTTTGGTTCAGTGAACCCACGTGTTGAATCTATCGTCCGACTTTTTTTCGTCGGATTTTGTTCTAATGGAATTTATCATTATTGGCAATCAAGAGCTGAAACGCAACTGCTAATTAAAAAATATAAATGTACATACTGACGTGATGGATATGATGATTAAGTGAATAATACATCTGAAGTGGTTTTGACGATCAGTATTTCTAAGGACATGATCGCTTAGTGAATTTTCACAGGAATGACATAGTAATATTTTTGCTGGCATTTTGACCCCGAGTACTTCATGAGAAAGAGCATTTTGTACCCGACCTTATCCATAAGGACAGCACACTTTACCACCCCTGGCTCACCCAATGCATTTAATATCAGCTGAACTTGCTCTGCCACGCAAATCCCGACAACACGGATAACACGCGCGTGATTTTCAGGAAATCACGCATAGTGTAGCCTGGGCTTAAGACCTCTGTGATGCCGCTCAGTCCCGGGGAGCAGCTGCCGCACGAGAGCAAGGTAAGCCCTCTGTGACGCCGCTCAGTCCCCGGGAGCAGCTGCCGCACGAGAGCAAGGTAAGCCCTCTGTGACGCCGCTCAGTCCCCGGGAGCAGCTGCCGCACGAGAGCAAGGTAAACCCTCTGTGACGCCGCTCAGTCCCCGGGAGCAGCTACCGCACGAGAGCAAGGTAAGCCCTCTGTGACCCGCTCAGTATCCGGGAGCAGCTGCTGCACGAGAGCACGGTAAGCCCTCTGTGACGCCGCTCAGTCCCCGGGAGCAGCTGCCACACGAGAGCAAGGTAAGCCCTCTGTGACGCCGCTCAGTCCCCGGGAGCAGCTGCCGCACGAGAGCAAAGTAAGCCCTCTGTGACGCCGCTCAGTCCCCGGGAGCAGCTGATGCACGAGAGCAAGGTAAGCCCTCTGTGACGCCGCTCAGTCCCCGGGAGCAGCTGCCGCACGAGAGCAAGGTAAGCCCTCTGTGACGCCGCTCAGTCCCCGGGAGCAGCTGCCGCACGAGAGCAAAATAAGCCCTCTGTGACGCTGCTCAGTCCCCGGGAGCAGCTGCCGCACGAGAGCAAGGTAAGCCCTCTGTGACGCCGCTCAGTCCCCGGGAGCAGCTGCCGCACGAGAGCAAGGTAAGCCCTCTGTGACGCCGCTCAGTCCCCGGGAGCAGCTGCTGCACGAGAGCAAAGTAAGCCCTCTGTGATGCCGCTCAGTCCCCGGGAGCAGCTGCCGCACGAGAGCAAGGTAAGCCCTCTGTGACGCCGCTCAGTCCCCGGGAGCAGCTGCCGCACGAGAGCAAGGTAAGCCCTCTGTGACGCCGCTCAGTCCCCGGGAGCAGCTGCCGCACGAGAGCAAGGTAAGCCCTCTGTGACGCCGCTCAGTCCCCGGGAGCAGCTGCTGCACGAGAGAAAAGTAAGCCCTCTGTGACGCCGCTCAGTCCCCGAGAGCAGCTGCCGCACGAGAGCAAAGTAAGCCCTCTATGATGCCGCTCAGTCCCCGGGAGCAGCTGCTGCACGAGAGCAAGGTAAGCCCTCTGTGACGCCGCTCAGTCCCTGGGAGCAGCTGCCGCACGAGAGCAAAGTAAGCCCTCTGTGACGCCGCTCAGTCCCCGGGAGCAGCTGCTGCACGAGAGCAAGGTAAGCCCTCTGTGACGCCGCTCAGTCCCCGGGAGCAGCTGCCGCACGAGAGCAAGGTAAGCCCTCGGTCACTTACAGGCTTACCGCAGCAGCCGAGACATCTCAGCCCCAGACAACTTGGCATATTCGCTGCCACTGTGCTCAGACTAGCGTCCGACGCTGATCGCCACTCGGTGCGATACATATTTATCGCAGAAACCGAGCAGCTGGAGCAGCTTTCAGCAACAGCATCTTATGTACATATGTATAAACAAGGCACCGGAAGGGTTTCTTTTGTAAGCTATGTGGGTCCTGTGAATACTCTGTGAATACTCTATGTGGGTCCTGTAATCCTCGCCCGGCTGGCATGTGGTCGTTTTTGACCACCTCAGTGTATTTTTGTTTGTATTGTCGAGTCGCATCGCCCCATATACAGCATGACCTCCTGGTCACCTTGACCTGAGGTCAAATTTTGAAGTTGACCTAACCCGGTCACCATCAATATGTTTCGAAGAGTCTTGACGAGAAAAACACGATGATGGTAAAATTGTTGTCTTGTATTTAACCAATTAAAAGTTATTCACGAAAAACTTTTGGAAGAAAATGACATCGTAACCTTCGGTGACCTCTGGAGCCTAAAATATTGATTTGAGCTAAAAATTTAGGGCATTTCGGCAATTGCATTTTTCAATAGCTTTCAATTGCCTATTTCTGTTTCTTCCTTAGCTATGATAGTTCCCGAGATATTTGGAGGTTTCTGGAGCAAAGTCCTAAAACGGGAAAATTTGACATTTGATGACCTCTGGTGACCGCAATATTGACCTGAGCCAAAAAATGACCGAAGTAGCTTCGAAATTATTTTCGACGAACTATCGAATCGTGTTTTTGGATTCCGGTTAATCTCCAAAGCAGCCGAGAAGGGGTGTTTGGGCGCCCCCCCCCCCCGCCCCCTCCAGCACGACGAAGGTGGCGCCGAGCACCTGCCGTAGCGGGTTAAAGGGAATGTTTCACCTTTCTGAAAGTTGTCAAATATATGCTGGTTGTAGTCGAAAATATGAAGTAAGTGCTGCTGAAAACGATGGTGATATTTTTGTCTCTCGAAAAGGCACTTAACTTCATACAAATTAAATTCTTAAATTTGGGATGATGACGTCAATATTGAGCTATATACCGCGCTGATTGGCTGACAAAGTGGGATTGACGGAAAAAGTGGCTGTCAGCCAATCAGCAGCGGGACTAGCCTAGACCCCATTTTGCAAATTATAAATTAAATGGCTTAAAAACGGCTAAGGTTTGGGGAAAATGACCTTAGTATTTTCGACATTTCAATACAGATACAGATAAAGACTTTTATTAAGGTCGTCCACATGTGCCTGCGGCTATTATAACCTTTCGTCATAAGTTAAAAACACAGGAAACATGGTCAGAAAAAGCCTACAATAAAATCACACAATTAAAAACAAGAATAAAAAACACTGACACACGCGAACACATACATACACACACACCCATACAATCAGTCAACTAAACCCCGTCGGCATGACGGTGAGAATCGCCGCGTCGATCAGTCCGGTGCCCGCGGAGCGGCAGCGAGATGTCGCCGCACCTGGCGACGAAACAGCCGCACGGGCAGTCCTAAAAGGTCGCGTGGCAGGGCGTTATACAGCGCTGGTCCCCGGCAGGCTAAACGCCGCCGTCCCATCTCCGTGCGTGACCGGGGAACAAACAACATGTGGTCCTGTCGCGTGGCCCGCTCGGTAGTGCGGGCCTCTGCCACGGTGGACAGACTCGCAGCCAGTTGTTCAGGCTCGCCGCAGCAACGCATCTTGTGCGTGAGGCACAGTGTGTGGTAAGTGGCCATGCCCTCCGCGCCGAGCCACCCCAGCCTCCCCAGCACATCCGATACATGGTCATACTTCCGTCGGCCAAAAAGTACTCTAGCAGCATAGTTTATGATTTTCTGAAGCCGACAGAAGTTCCCCTTCTTGCCGCTATCGCATACCGAGATACAGTACCGGATCTGCGAGAAAACCAGGGCATTGATCAGCGCGGAGAGCACGGCCGTTGGCAGGTGCCCCCTCAGGTGCGATAGACCAGTCAAAACTCCGAAGCAGCGTTGTGTTACGGTAGAGACATGGTGGTCCCAGCATAACGAGCGGTCAAAGGTGAGACCTAGGTTTTTGACTTCTGAAATGGGGATTAAATCCTGATCGCGGAATTTTACTTTGATGTCATGTACAGTGCGCAGATTTTGAGAGCTGCCCAGAAGCATCAGTTGGGTCTTGGCGGTATTCACTTTCAGTCCATTTGCTTGAAACCAGTTATCGAGAGAGGCTAAGGCACCCTCCATGCGAGTGACGACTTTGTGAATATCAGATTTTTTGCCGCTGACCAAAATTTGGGTGTCGTCAGCATATTAGACAACCACTGCGTCCTCGGCATACAGACTGAGATCGTTTGCGAAGACGCAATAGAGGAGAGGGCCTAGAGAAGAGCCTTGAAACACACCGATGCTGTTGGGCAGCGGGAGGGAAGTTTTGACTCCACCCAGACCGTCAGTGAGGCTGACACCCTGGGTGTGGTTGCGCAAATAGGCAGAGAGCCATAGGCAGATGTGTCAATTCCGTAAAGTGATAATTTTGAAAGGAGTTTTGAATGATCTATCACATCGAAACATTTGCTCAAATCCAGCAGGCAGAGCAGGGAAACTTCTCCGTGGTCAAAGGCAGACAGGAATTGGGCGGAAATTGAGGTCAGCGCGGTTTCAGTCGAGTGACGAGGCCGGAAACCGTGCTGACTGGAAGAGAGGAGGTGGTTATCTGAAAGGTATTTGTAAAGCTGCAGCGCGCTCTACAATTTTGGCTATGACTGGAACAATGGATATAGGACGGAAGTTGGATGGGTCAGCAAGATTGCCGGATTTGTGAATAGGATTGCCTTGGGAATGTTTCCAGGATTCAGGAACGTCGGACTGGGTTATGCTGGAGTTGACCAAATGCAGGAGCACCCACCCAACCGAGTCAAAGCAGGCACGAATCATTCGTATGCTGATGCCGTCGTCACCGCAGGCCGGCGAGGCACTCATCCCAAACACAACGGCCCGCAGCTCCGCCAGTGACAACGGCATCAGCACAAGAGAACAGGCACCGCCACGCGGCAGACGACAGGCTATGTTCGGCGTAGGCCCTAAGCGCTTCACCTCCTCAGCCACACGCGGACCCACGCCGACAAAATAACGATTTAGGTCGTCCGGTGTGACGTTTGGTAGCTTACGGGCGGCTCGTTCGCTGCCGACAACAGGTCTAATCAGTCGCCACATCGACTCCCGTCTACCCTCACGGATGCGCCGCTCCACATCCTGGCGAGTATCATGCCTAATCGCAGAACGCACAATGACGGCCAAAGATAATGGTTATCTCAGTTCAAAACCAATACAAAGGTGAAACATTCCCTTTAAAGGAAATAGTTCACCTTTAATTTTTTTACCAAACACAATTTGATTATATTTTGTAATACAATTTCTTTTTATATTGTCAAAAATGGCCTTATATCGCGCCGATTCAGGACATAAGGTCGTACATTTGCATTGGTTATCAAAACTATATGCATACTCTCTGAGTCAGAGTCCTGACGTCACGCGAATGTAAAAAACATGGTTCAGCCAATCAGATTCGAAAGAAAGGATAGACTCGCATTGGAGATGTGCCAACCGGCGGCCGGCGGTTCGCCTGCTAGCACCAGCTGCAAGCTGATTGGCTGATAGTATAGCATCTGCCCGGGCTAGAACCAGTACAACATTCTTTCACCAGCACCACATTCCTTCGCCAAAAATCAAATATATTCGGCTGGAAAGTCTTTTCAGTCAAGACAACTTGCAGATAGGGGTTTCCCAACACGGGCTACAAAACTGCTATCTCAGTTTAAAACTAATGTTGAAGGTGAACTATTTCCTTTAAGGATGGGATTGTTGAACTGGGACATGTTAAACTTGTCAGACTTGTCATCATTATTGCATTATTCATTATTGATTAATCGAAATGCCGGTCTACCAAACGATGCAGGCCGGCACTGGCTAGCAATAATGATGGTTTGTCTTTTATCGTTGTCATATTTAAAAGACCCCAGCCATGCCAGTTTGGATTCTTGCCCGATATTTAACTATTACTAGCTTATACATTGACCCGCGAGGCGCTGCGGTGTTGTTTTTCGTCTCCCCCTTTTATTTTTTTTCGGCGATATGACAAAAACGTGTTGCGGTAGCGACTCGAAACTTTGGATACCTTTAAATGCATTCCTTGGCCACATGTGACTAAAATTGTGCGTCAATATCATGTGAGGTCAGCTCACAGTGACGTCACACACAGTGACATCACACAGGACACCTTCGAGCCCCGGCGACTCGAAGGTGTCCAGTAGGCCCCAGCGGCTGCCAGGTTAAATTATACATATAAATGCACAGTATGTATACGCAGAACAATACAGACAGGTGAAACCATGTGACTCGTGCAGACAGGTGACACCATGTGACTCGTGCAGACAGGTGAAACCATGTGACTCGTGCAGACAGGTGAAACCATGTGACTCGTGCAGACAGGTGAAACCATGTGACTCGTGCAGACAGGTGAAACCATGTGACTCGTGCAGACAGGTGAAACCATGTGACTCGTGCAGACAGGTGAAACCATGAGACTCGTGCAGACAGGTGAAACCATGTGACTCGTGCAGACAGGTGAAACCATGTGACACGTGCAGACAGGTGAAACCATGTGACTCGTGCAGACAGGTGAAACCATGTGACTCGTGCAGACAGGTGAAACCATGTGACTCGTGCAGACAGGTGAAACCATGTGACTCGTGCAGACAGGTGAAACCATGTGACTCGTGCAGCTAGGTGAAACCATGTGACTCGTGCAGACAGGTCATACCATGTGACTCGTGCAGACAGGTGAAACCATGTGACTCGTGCAGACAGGTGATACCATGTGACTCGTGCAGGCAGGTGAAACCATGTGACCCGTGCAGACAGGTGATACCATGTGACTCATGCAGACAGGTGAAACCATGTGACTCGTGCAGACAGGTGAAACCATGTGACTCGTGCAGACAGGTGATACCATGTGACTCGTGCATACAGGTGAAACCATGTGACTCGTGCAGACAGGTGATACCATGTGGCTCGTGCAGACAGGTGAAACCATGTGACTCGTGCAGACAGGTGATACCATGTGACTCGTGCAGACAGGTGAAACCATGTGACTCGTGCAGACAGGTGAAACCATGTGACTCGTGCAGACAGGTGAAACCATGTGACTCGTGCAGACAGGTGAAACCATGTGACTCGTGCAGACAGGTGAAACCATGTGACTCGTGCAGACAGGTGAAACCATGTGACTCGTGCAGACAGGTGAAACCATGTGACTCGTGCAGATAGGTGAAACCATGTGACTCGTGCAGCTAGGTGAAACCATGTGACTCGTGCAGACAGGTGATACCATGTGACTCGTGCAGACAGGTGAAACCATGTGACTCGTGCAGACAGGTGATACCATGTGACTCGTGCAGACAGGTGAAACCATGTGACTCGTGCAGACAGGTGATACCATGTGACTCGTGCAGACAGGTGAAACCATGTGACTCGTGCTGACAGGTGACACCATGTGACTCGTGCAGCTAGGTGATACCATGTGACTCGTGCAGACAGGTGAAACCATGTGACTCGTGCAGACAGGTGATACCATGTGACTCGTGCAGACAGGTGAAACCATGTGACTCGTGCTGACAGGTGACACCATGTGACTCGTGCAGACAGGTGATACCATGTGACTCGTGCAGACAGGTGATACCATGTGACTCGTGCAGCTAGATGAAACCATGTGACTCGTGCAGACAGGTAATACCATGTGACTCGTGCAGCTAGGTGAAACCATGTGACTCGTGCAGCTAAGTGATACCATGTGACTCGTGCAGACAGGTGACACCATGTGACTCGTGCAGCTAGGTGATACCATGTGACTCGTGCAGCTAGGTGAAACCATGTGACTCGTGCAGCTAGGTGATACCATGTGACTCGTGCAGCTAGGTGACATCATGTGACTCGTGCAGCTAGGTGATACCATGTGACTCGTGCAGCTAGGTGATACCATGTGACTCGTGCAGCTAGGTGACATCATGTGACTCGTGCAGCTAGGTGATACCATGTGACTCGTGCAGCTAGGTGAAACCATGTGACTCGTGCAGCTAGGTGAAACCATGTGACTCGTGCAGCTAGGTGATACCATGTGACTCGTGCAGACAGGTGACACCATGTGACTCGTGCAGCTAGGTGATACCATGTGACTCGTGCAGCTAGGTGAAACCACGTGACTCGTGCAGCTAGGTGATACCATGTGACTCGTGCAGACAGGTGACACCATGTGACTCGTGCAGCTAGGTGATACTATGTGACTCGTGCAGCTAGGTGAAACCATGTGACTCGTACAGCTAGGTGATACCATGTGACTCGTGCAGCTAGGTGAAACCATGTGACTCGTGCAGACAGGTGAAACCATGTGACTCGTGCAGACAGGTGAAACCATGTGACTGGTGCAGACAGGTGAAACCATGTGACTCGTGCAGCTAGGTGAAACCATGTGACTCGTGCAGACAGGTGATACCATGTGACTCGTGCAGACAGGTGAAACCATGTGACTCGTGCAGACAGGTGATACCATTTGACTCGTGCAGACAGGTGAAACCATGTGACTCGTGCAGACAGGTGATACCATGTGACTCGTGCAGACAGGTGAAACCATGTGACTCGTGCAGACAGGTGATACCATGTGACTCGTGCAGCTAGGTGAAACCATGTGACTCGTGCAGCTAGGTGATACCATGTGACTCGTGCAGCTAGGTGAAACCACGTGACTCGTGCAGCTAGGTGATACCATGTGACTCGTGCAGACAGGTGACACCATGTGACTCGTGCAGCTAGGTGATACTATGTGACTCGTGCAGCTAGGTGAAACCATGTGACTCGTACAGCTAGGTGATACCTTGTGACTCGTGCAGCTAGGTGAAACCATGTGACTCGTGCAGACAGGTGAAACCATGTGACTCGTGCAGACAGGTGAAACCATGTGACTCGTGCAGACAGGTGAAACCATGTGACTCGTGCAGCTAGGTGAAACCATGTGACTCGTGCAGACAGGTGATACCATGTGACTCGTGCAGACAGATGAAACCATGTGACTCGTGCAGACAGGTGATACCATTTGACTCGTGCAGACAGGTGAAACCATGTGACTCGTGCAGACAGGTGATACCATGTGACTCGTGCAGACAGGTGAAACCATGTGACTCGTGCAGACAGGTGATACCATGTGACTCGTGCAGCTAGGTGAAACCATGTGACTCGTGCAGCTAGGTGATACCATGTGACTCGTGCAGCTAGGTGAAACCACGTGACTCGTGCAGCTAGGTGATACCATGTGACTCGTGCAGACAGGTGACACCATGTGACTCGTGCAGCTAGGTGATACTATGTGACTCGTGCAGCTAGGTGAAACCATGTGACTCGTACAGCTAGGTGATACCATGTGACTCGTGCAGCTAGGTGAAACCATGTGACTCGTGCAGACAGGTGAAACCATGTGACTCGTGCAGACAGGTGAAACCATGTGACTCGTGCAGACAGGTGAAACCATGTGACTCGTGCAGCTAGGTGAAACCATGTGACTCGTGCAGACAGGTGATACCATGTGACTCGTGCAGACAGGTGAAACCATGTGACTCGTGCAGACAGGTGATACCATTTGACTCATGCAGACAGGTGGAACCATGTGACTCGTGCAGCTAGGTGATACCATGCGACTCGTGCAGACATGTGACACCATGTGACTCGTGCAGCTAGGTGATACCATGTGACTCGTGCAGACAGGTGACACTATGTGACTCGTGCAGACAGGTGACACCATGTGACTCGTGCAGCTAGGTGACACCATGTGACTCGTGCAGACAGGTGACACCATGTGACTCGTGCAGCTAGGTGATACCATGTGACTCGTGCAGACAGGTGACACCATGTGACTCGTGCAGACAGGAGACACTACGTGACTCGTGCAGCTAGGTGATACCATGCGACTCGTGCAGCTAGGTGACACCATGTGACTCGTGCTGACAGGAGACACCACGTGACTCGTGCAGCTAGGTGACATCATGTGACTCGTGCAGCTAGGTGACACCATGCGACTCGTGCAGACAGGTGAAACCATGTGACTCGTGCAGACAGGTGATACCATGTGACTCGTGCATACAGGTGAAACCATGTGACTCGTGCAGACAGGTGACACCATGTGGCTCGTCCAGACAGGTGAAACCATGTGACTCGTGCAGACAGGTGATACCATGTGACTCGTGCAGACAGGTGAAACCATGTGACTCGTGCAGACAGGTGAAACCATGTGACTCGTGCAGACAGGTGAAACCATGTGACTCGTGCAGACAGGTGAAACCATGTGACTCGTGCAGACAGGTGAAACCATGTGACTCGTGCAGACAGGTGAAACCATGTGACTCGTGCAGACAGGTGAAACCATGTGACTCGTGCAGATAGGTGAAACCATGTGACTCGTGCAGCTAGGTGAAACCATGTGACTCGTGCAGACAGGTGATACCATGTGACTCGTGCAGACAGGTGAAACCATGTGACTCGTGCAGACAGGTGATACCATGTGACTCGTGCAGACAGGTGAAACCATGTGACTCGTGCAGACAGGTGATACCATGTGACTCGTGCAGACAGGTGAAACCATGTGACTCGTGCTGACAGGTGACACCATGTGACTCGTGCAGCTAGGTGATACCATGTGACTCGTGCAGACAGGTGAAACCATGTGACTCGTGCAGACAGGTGATACCATGTGACTCGTGCAGACAGGTGAAACCATGTGACTCGTGCTGACAGGTGACACCATGTGACTCGTGCAGACAGGTGATACCATGTGACTCGTGCAGACAGGTGAAACCATGTGACTCGTGCAGCTAGGTGAAACCATGTGACTCGTGCAGCTAAGTGATACCATGTGACTCGTGCAGACAGGTGACACCATGTGACTCGTGCAGCTAGGTGATACCATGTGACTCGTGCAGCTAGGTGAAACCATGTGACTCGTGCAGCTAGGTGATACCATGTGACTCGTGCAGCTAGGTGACATCATGTGACTCGTGCAGCTAGGTGATACCATGTGACTCGTGCAGCTAGGTGATACCATGTGACTCGTGCAGCTAGGTGACATCATGTGACTCGTGCAGCTAGGTGATACCATGTGACTCGTGCAGCTAGGTGAAACCATGTGACTCGTGCAGCTAGGTGAAACCATGTGACTCGTGCAGCTAGGTGATACCATGTGACTCGTGCAGACAGGTGACACCATGTGACTCGTGCAGCTAGGTGATACCATGTGACTCGTGCAGCTAGGTGAAACCACGTGACTCGTGCAGCTAGGTGATACCATGTGACTCGTGCAGACAGGTGACACCATGTGACTCGTGCAGCTAGGTGATACTATGTGACTCGTGCAGCTAGGTGAAACCATGTGACTCGTACAGCTAGGTGATACCATGTGACTCGTGCAGCTAGGTGAAACCATGTGACTCGTGCAGACAGGTGAAACCATGTGACTCGTGCAGCTAGGTGAAACCATGTGACTCGTGCAGACAGGTGATACCATGTGACTCGTGCAGACAGGTGAAACCATGTGACTCGTGCAGACAGGTGATACCATGTGACTCGTGCAGACAGGTGAAACCATGTGACTCGTGCAGACAGGTGATACCATGTGACTCGTGCAGACAGGTGAAACCATGTGACTCGTGCAGACAGGTGATACCATGTGACTCGTGCAGCTAGGTGAAACCATGTGACTCGTGCAGCTAGGTGATACCATGTGACTCGTGCAGACAGGTGGAACCATGTGACTCGTGCAGCTAGGTGAAACCATGTGACTCGTGCAGCTAGGTGATACCATGTGACTCATGCAGACAGGTGATACCATGTGACTCGTGCAGCTAGGTGATACCATGTGACTCGTGCAGACAGGTGATACCATGTGACTCGTGCAGACAGGTGAAACCATGTGACTCGTGCAGACAGGTGATACCATTTGACTCGTGCAGACAGGTGGAACCATGTGACTCGTGCAGCTAGGTGATACCATGCGACTCGTGCAGACATGTGACACCATGTGACTCGTGCAGCTAGGTGATACCATGTGACTCGTGCAGACAGGTGACACTATGTGACTCGTGCAGACAGGTGACACCATGTGACTCGTGCAGCTAGGTGACACCATGTGACTCGTGCAGACAGGTGACACCATGTGACTCGTGCAGCTAGGTGATACCATGTGACTCGTGCAGACAGGTGACACCATGTGACTCGTGCAGACAGGAGACACTACGTGACTCGTGCAGCTAGGTGATACCATGCGACTCGTGCAGCTAGGTGACACCATGTGACTCGTGCTGACAGGAGACACCACGTGACTCGTGCAGCTAGGTGACATCATGTGACTCGTGCAGCTAGGTGACACCATGCGACTCGTGCAGACAGGTGAAACCATGTGACTCGTGCAGACAGGTGATACCATGTGACTCGTGCATACAGGTGAAACCATGTGACTCGTGCAGACAGGTGACACCATGTGGCTCGTCCAGACAGGTGAAACCATGTGACTCGTGCAGACAGGTGATACCATGTGACTCGTGCAGACAGGTGAAACCATGTGACTCGTGCAGACAGGTGAAACCATGTGACTCGTGCAGACAGGTGAAACCATGTGACTCGTGCAGACAGGTGAAACCATGTGACTCGTGCAGACAGGTGAAACCATGTGACTCGTGCAGACAGGTGAAACCATGTGACTCGTGCAGACAGGTGAAACCATGTGACTCGTGCAGATAGGTGAAACCATGTGACTCGTGCAGCTAGGTGAAACCATGTGACTCGTGCAGACAGGTGATACCATGTGACTCGTGCAGACAGGTGAAACCATGTGACTCGTGCAGACAGGTGATACCATGTGACTCGTGCAGACAGGTGAAACCATGTGACTCGTGCAGACAGGTGATACCATGTGACTCGTGCAGACAGGTGAAACCATGTGACTCGTGCTGACAGGTGACACCATGTGACTCGTGCAGCTAGGTGATACCATGTGACTCGTGCAGACAGGTGAAACCATGTGACTCGTGCAGACAGGTGATACCATGTGACTCGTGCAGACAGGTGAAACCATGTGACTCGTGCTGACAGGTGACACCATGTGACTCGTGCAGACAGGTGATACCATGTGACTCGTGCAGACAGGTGAAACCATGTGACTCGTGCAGCTAGGTGAAACCATGTGACTCGTGCAGCTAAGTGATACCATGTGACTCGTGCAGACAGGTGACACCATGTGACTCGTGCAGCTAGGTGATACCATGTGACTCGTGCAGCTAGGTGAAACCATGTGACTCGTGCAGCTAGGTGATACCATGTGACTCGTGCAGCTAGGTGACATCATGTGACTCGTGCAGCTAGGTGATACCATGTGACTCGTGCAGCTAGGTGATACCATGTGACTCGTGCAGCTAGGTGACATCATGTGACTCGTGCAGCTAGGTGATACCATGTGACTCGTGCAGCTAGGTGAAACCATGTGACTCGTGCAGCTAGGTGAAACCATGTGACTCGTGCAGCTAGGTGATACCATGTGACTCGTGCAGACAGGTGACACCATGTGACTCGTGCAGCTAGGTGATACCATGTGACTCGTGCAGCTAGGTGAAACCACGTGACTCGTGCAGCTAGGTGATACCATGTGACTCGTGCAGACAGGTGACACCATGTGACTCGTGCAGCTAGGTGATACTATGTGACTCGTGCAGCTAGGTGAAACCATGTGACTCGTACAGCTAGGTGATACCATGTGACTCGTGCAGCTAGGTGAAACCATGTGACTCGTGCAGACAGGTGAAACCATGTGACTCGTGCAGCTAGGTGAAACCATGTGACTCGTGCAGACAGGTGATACCATGTGACTCGTGCAGACAGGTGAAACCATGTGACTCGTGCAGACAGGTGATACCATGTGACTCGTGCAGACAGGTGAAACCATGTGACTCGTGCAGACAGGTGATACCATGTGACTCGTGCAGACAGGTGAAACCATGTGACTCGTGCAGACAGGTGATACCATGTGACTCGTGCAGCTAGGTGAAACCATGTGACTCGTGCAGCTAGGTGATACCATGTGACTCGTGCAGACAGGTGGAACCATGTGACTCGTGCAGCTAGGTGAAACCATGTGACTCGTGCAGCTAGGTGATACCATGTGACTCATGCAGACAGGTGATACCATGTGACTCGTGCAGCTAGGTGATACCATGTGACTCGTGCAGACAGGTGAAACCATGTGACTCGTGCAGCTAGGTGAAACCATGTGACTCGTGCAGCTAGGTGATACCATGCGACTCGTGCAGACAGGTGACACCATGTGACTCGTGCAGCTAGGTGATACCATGTGACTCGTGCAGACAGGTGACACTATGTGACTCGTGCAGACAGGTGACACCATGTGACTCGTGCAGCTAGGTGACACCATGTGACTCGTGCAGACAGGTGACACCATGTGACTCGTGCAGCTAGGTGATACCATGTGACTCGTGCAGACAGGTGACACCATGTGACTCGTGCAGACAGGAGACACTACGTGACTCGTGCAGCTAGGTGACACCATGTGACTCGTGCAGACAGGAGACACTACGTGATTCGTGCAGCTAGGTGATACCATGTGACTCGTGCAGCTAGGTGACACCATGCGACTCGTGCAGACAGGAGACACCACGTGACTCGTGCAGCTAGGTGACATCATGTGACTCGTGCAGCTAGGTGACACCATGTGACTCGTGCAGACAGGAGACACTACGTGATTCGTGCAGCTAGGTGATACCATGTGACTCGTGCAGCTAGGTGACACCATGCGACTCGTGCAGACAGGAGACACCACGTGACTCGTGCAGCTAGGTGATACCATGTGACTCGTGCAGCTAGGTGACACCATGCGACTCGTGCAGCTAGGTGACACCATGCGACTCGTGCAGACAGGAGACACCACGTGACTCGTGCAGCTAGGTGATACCATGTGACTCGTGCAGCTAGGTGAAACCACGTGACTCGTGTAGCTAGGTGATACCATGTGACTCGTGCAGACAGGTGACACCATGTGACTCGTGCAGCTAGGTGATACTATGTGACTCGTGCAGCTAGGTGAAACCATGTGACTCGTACAGCTAGGTGATACCATGTGACTCGTGCAGCTAGGTGAAACCATGTGACTCGTGCAGACAGGTGAAACCATGTGACTCGTGCAGACAGGTGAAACCATGTGACTCGTGCAGACAGGTGAAACCATGTGACTCGAGCAGCTAGGTGAAACCATGTGACTCGTGCAGACAGGTGATACCATGTGACTCGTGCAGACAGGTGAAACCATGTGACTCGTGCAGACAGGTGATACCATGTGACTCGTGCAGACAGGTGAAACCATGTGACTCGTGCAGACAGGTGATACCATGTGACTCGTGCAGACAGGTGAAACCATGTGACTCGTGCAGACAGGTGATACCATGTGACTCGTGCAGCTAGGTGAAACCATGTGACTCGTGCAGCTAGGTGATACCATGTGACTCGTGCAGACAGGTGATACCATGTGACTCGTGCAGACAGGTGGAACCATGTGACTCGTGCAGCTAGGTGAAACCATGTGACTCGTGCAGCTAGGTGATACCATGTGACTCATGCAGACAGGTGATACCATGTGACTCGTGCAGCTAGGTGATACCATGTGACTCGTGCAGACAGGTGAAACCATGTGACTCGTGCAGCTAGGTGAAACCATGTGACTCGTGCAGCTAGGTGATACCATGCGACTCGTGCAGACAGGTGACACCATGTGACTCGTGCAGCTAGGTGATACCATGTGACTCGTGCAGACAGGTGACACTATGTGACTCGTGCAGACAGGTGACACCATGTGACTCGTGCAGCTAGGTGACACCATGTGACTCGTGCAGACAGGTGACACCATGTGACTCGTGCAGCTAGGTGATACCATGTGACTCGTGCAGACAGGTGACACCATGTGACTCGTGCAGACAGGAGACACTACGTGACTCGTGCAGCTAGGTGACACCATGTGACTCGTGCAGACAGGAGACACCATGTGACTCGTGCAGACAGGAGACACTACGTGACTCGTGCAGCTAGGTGCGACCATGTGACTCGTGCAGACAGGAGACACCATGTGACTCGTGCAGACAGGAGACACCACGTGACTCGTGCAGCTAGGTGACATCATGCGACTCGTGCAGACAGGAGACACCACGTGACTCGTGCAGCTAGGTGACATCATGTGACTCGTGCAGACAGGAGACACCACGTGACTCGTGCAGCTAGGTGACACCATGCGACTCGTGCAGACAGGAGACACCACGTGACTCGTGCAGCTAGGTGACATCATGTGACTCGTGCAGCTAGGTGACACCATGTGACTCGTGCAGACAGGAGACACTACGTGATTCGTGCAGCTAGGTGATACCATGTGACTCGTGCAGCTAGGTGACACCATGCGACTCGTGCAGACAGGAGACACCACGTGACTCGTGCAGCTAGGTGACACTATGTGACTCGTGCAGCTAGGTGACACCATGCGACTCGTGCAGACAGGTGAAACCACGTGACTCGTGCAGCTAGGTGATACCATGTGACTCGTGCAGCTAGGTGATACCATGTGACTCGTGCAGCTAGGTGACACCATGCGACTCGTGCAGCTAGGTGACACCATGCGACTCGTGCAGACAGGTGACACTACGTGACTCGTGCAGACAGGTGATACTATGTGACTCGTGCAGCTAGGTGAAACCATGTGACTCGTGCAGACAGGTGACACTACGTGACTCGTGCAGACAGGTGACACCATGTGACTCGTGCAGCTAGGTGACACCATGCGACTCGTGCAGCTAGGTGATACCATGTGACTCGTGCAGACAGGTGACACTATGTGACTCGTGCAGCTAGGTGACACCATGTGACTCGTGCAGCTAGGTGATACCATGTGACTCGTGCAGACAGGTGACACCATGTGACTCGTGCAGCTAGGTGACACCATGTGACTCGTGCAGCTAGGTGACACCATGCGACTCGTGCCTGGTACCAGCTTGTTCCGACCTGACGCTTACTAATATCCTGCGCTAAAGTCCAGCTGACTGCCATACTATAAAGTCCAGCTGACTGCCATACTATAAAGTCCAGCTGACTGCCATACTATAAAGTCCAGCTGACTGCCATACTATAAAGTCCAGCTGACTGCCATACTATAAAGTCCAGCTGACTGCCATACTATAAAGTCCAACTGACTGCCATACTATAAAGTCCAGCTGACTGCCATACTATAAAGTCCAGCTGACTGCCATACTATAAAGTCCAGCTGACTGCCATACTATAAAGTCCAGCTGACTGCCATACTATAAAGTCCAACTGACTGCCATACTATAAAGTCCAGCTGACTGCCATACTATAAAGTCCAGCTGACTGCCATACTATAAAGTCCAGCTGACTGCCATACTATAAAGTCCAGCTGACTGCCATACTATAAAGTCCAGCTGACTGCCATACTATAAAGTCCAGCTGACTGCCATACTATAAAGTCCAGCTGACTGCCATACTATAAAGTCCAGCTGACTGCCATACTATAAAGTCCAGCTGACTGCCATACTATAAAGTCCAGCTGACTGCCATACTATAAAGTCCAGCTGACTGCCATACTATAAAGTCCAGCTGACTGCCATACTATAAAGTCCAGCTGACTGCCATACTATAAAGTCCAGCTGACTGCCATACTATAAAGTCCAGCTGACTGCCATACTATAAAGTCCAGCTGACTGCCATACTATAAAGTCCAGCTGACTGCCATACTATAAAGTCCAGCTGACTGCCATACTATAAAGTCCAGCTGACTGCCATACTATAAAGTCCAGCTGACTGCCATACTATAAAGTCCAGCTGACTGCCATACTATAAAGTCCAGCTGACTGCCATACTATAAAGTCCAGCTGACTGCCATACTATAAAATCCAGCTGACTGCCATACTATAAAGTCCAGCTGACTGCCATACTATAAAGTCCAGCTGACTGCCATACTATAAAGTCCAGCTGACTGCCATACTATAAAGTCCAGCTGACTGCCATACTATAAAGTCCAGCTGACTGCCATACTATAAAGTCCAACTGACTGCCATACTATAAAGTCCAGCTGACTGCCATACTATAAAGTCCAGCTGACTGCCATACTATAAAGTCCAGCTGACTGCCATACTATAAAGTCCAGCTGACTGCCATACTATAAAGTCCAGCTGACTGCCATACTATAAAGTCCAGCTGACTGCCATACTATAAAGTCCAGCTGACTGCCATACTATAAAGTCTAGCTGACTGCCATACTATAAAGTCCAGCTGACTGCCATACTATAAAGTCCAACTGACTGCCATACTATAAAGTCCAGCTGACTGCCATACTATAAAGTCCAGCTGACTGCCATACTATAAAGTCCAGCTGACTGCCATACTATAAAGTCCAGCTGACTGCCATACTATAAAGTCCAACTGACTGCCATACTATAAAGTCCAGCTGACTGCCATACTATAAAGTCCAGCTGACTGCCATACTATAAAGTCCAGCTGACTGCCATACAGACTTGTCAATGATTCAATGTGAATCGACTACTTTTGATTGAATCATTTTGATTTCAAATGAATGACTCATGAATTGATTCACCTCATGCGCAAACCTGTTGTGAATCACTGATTGAATCATTCATACAGAGAAAATAGGCTGATTGAATCATTCATTGCTCAAAGAATCATTCTTTTTTGGTCGAACAGCATAAACTGTCCACAAAATATTCCAGCGGCCCAGCATTCATCTGTGCCCTGTGGTCAAACCAGGCACTTAATGGCCAATTATATGAGCTCTGTGTCCTGAGCTGTAGCCTGTAATTCATATATGCGTAAAGAAAGCGAGGCTTTGTGTCCAACTCCAGTGGGCACAAAGCCACTGTTCAATCAGCCCTAACTAGGTGAATACCTTGAAACTGGTAGGGTTAGGGGTAGGTACCTAAATACTTAAAAAAGGTAACTAACTCATACTTGGTTCATAAACCACACAGTACACGCACACCTTTTTCACACGAAAAATTATCAAAAGGTACCCACCTTTTCCTAATTTCTAAGCTATACCATATAAAAAATAAATCATAAACAAACATTTGCATGACCTCCGCATGTCTCAAATATCACTGTCGCATCGGCGCCGCTTTATTCCACATCATGCTTTATTAAAACAAAATATACCTAATGCAAAATAAAAATAAATGTTCTATTCGCTTAAAAAGTGAAACGTGAAGTCATTAATGCTTTTGGAACTTGGAATTTGCAATTATAATAAATATTATAAATATCATTTTATAATCAAAATAAACAACACGCGTGTCCAATTGGCTCACATTCACATTCACATTCGGAAATACATTCGCGGACTATTCGGATTGGTTTCAAAATTGGTACACAGATAGATCACGACCTAGTGATCATTCTGGTACAATCTTAGAGTCGCACATTTCAAATCAAAGGAGTTAGAGCAGGTCATATTTTTAAGGTCAAACAGCAGACTATTCTGATGTGCATGCAAATTGGCACACAGGTAGAGCATGACCTCCCTGTCACGCTCATAAAATCTTAGAGTCGCACATTCAAAATCAAAGGAGTTAGAAAAAGGAGTCGACACTTCCCTTTAATGTTGAGTGATTGAATCAAGATTGATTCATTCATTATGGTAATGTTGAGTGATTGAATCATGATTGAATCATTCATTATGGTAATGTTGAGTGATTGAATCATGATTGAATCATTCATTATGGTAATGTTGAGTGATTGAATCATGATTGAATCATTCATTATGGTCCGTGAATCACTGTGAATCGACTCATGACAAATATGAATCATTGACAAGTCTGCTGCCATACTATAAAGTCCAGCTGACTGCCATACTATAAAGTCCAGCTGACTGCCATACTATAAAGTCCAACTGACTGCCATACTATAAAGTCCAGCTGACTGCCATACTATAAAGTCCAGCTGACTGCCATACTATAAAGTCCAGCTGACTGCCATACTATAAAGTCCAGCTGACTGCCATACTATAAAGTCCAGCTGACTGCCATACTATAAAGTCCAGCTGACTGCCATACTATAAAGTCCAGCTGACTGCCATACTATAAAGTCCAGCTGACTGCCATACTATAAAGTCCAGCTGACTGCCATACTATAAAGTCCAGCTGACTGCCATACTATAAAGTCCAGCTGACTGCCATACTATAAAGTCCAGCTGACTGCCATACTATAAAGTCCAGCTGACTGCCATACTATAAAGTCCAGCTGACTGCCATACTATAAAGTCCAGCTGACTGCCATACTATAAAGTCCAACTGACTGCCCTACTATAAAGTCCAGCTGACCGCCATACTATAAAGTCCAGCTGACTGCCATACTATAAAGTCCAACTGACTGCCATACTATAAAGTCCAACTGACTGCCATACTATAAAGTCCAACTGACTGCCATACTATAAAGTCCAGCTGACTGCCATACTATAAAGTCCAACTGACTGCCATACTATAAAGTCCAGCTGACTGCCATACTATAAAGTCCAGCTGACTGCCATACTATAAAGTCCAACTGACTGCCATACTATAAAGTCCAGCTGACTGCCATACTATAAAGCAATGGCGGATCCAGGGGGGGGGGGCGAACGGGGCCATGGCCCCCCCAAGCCTGTTTAAGGGGGGGCCAAACTATGTTTTGCCCCCCCCCCCAAGACGTGAAATCTAATGCATGCTATATTTGCGTTTTTAGAACGGTACTGGGCATCCCAAAATTGCAGCAGTCAAAATCAAGCTAGCCACAGTCAAAAACTGACAATTTTCGCGCCGCTTTGCGGCATGACACAAGTTTCGCAATTGCATATACAAATTTGGAAAATTAATTCCATTAAGTGTCTTGCAGAGGCTCTCCTTGGCGGTAATTGCTGGCCCCAGGGCCAACTCTCTTCATACAATATTATCTTTAAAGCGGGCTACATGTTTAGCTTGTCGGCCGAGTTCCGAAAAAGGCGACGCGAACGCAAAGACGCGGACTTCGGCAACCGGAAGCTGTTCCAGCGGTGCCCAACTTGTTGGCCCGAAGAACTAATAGTGGGGACCAGGCCAGGACTATCTCCCCAAGCCATCTCCCCCAGGCTCCTCCAGATCCACCGGGACCATTTATGCGCGGAAATGTCGGTCTGCCTCTTGCTACTTTGAAACCATTTGCACCGTTACCAGTTGTTTGTTACAGTTCGTTACATAGGTATGTATACAGACTACAGTTATTATTATCATATGTACTATTGAGCGCAGACTGCCACCGGCCATCGTGATTTACTCTCCGAGGCTAATGTATATGAAAAACTACCTTCATTTCAACATCTTGCATCATACCGAGATGTGCAACCAGCAAAAGAGGTTACCTGAGGCTTGGCTCCACTCACGGTCTGGTTCCAATATTAAAAATGCGTTTTCTACGACCTAAAATTAAAATGTTCACGCCGCTTCGCGGCGTCACATCAGTGGCCATCGTCATAACGAAGCCATCGTCATCGTCTTCGTTTCGTCGTAACGCTGAATTGAATGAATAACATTTTTAGCTTCTTATCCTCTACAAGGCTAAGAAGCTAAAAATGCCTATGTTTCTGGGTTTTATCAGGCAAACCCGAGCAAAAAAAAATTCGCGCCGCTTCGCGGCGCTAAATAACAAGTACTTACTATAACATGCAAATCCACATTAAAAATGTTGCAAAGGCTTAAATACACGCATAACAAATTGGGGTACATTTTTGTGTCGTCATTTCAGCCGACCCCCCCCCCCACTCAAAAATTACCGGCGACGCCCCTGGGTACAGCTGACAATTGACATAGTTTTTCTCAGTGTAAGGCAATGTCGGAACAATACAAACTGCAAGCTGACATCTTTCTTCTTTCGATATCCCAAAAGGTCGAAAACCTTTAAAAAAAAATGGGGGAAAAATCGAAATCGTGTGGTTGCAAAATAAAGTGGCCCAAATCCGGGGAGAAATTCGAAATTGGGGGTAGGTAAGGTCCGCTAAAAAAACGGGTTGCCCCCCCCCCCCCCCAAAACGGCCGGCTGGATCCGCCCTTGCTATAAAGTCCAGCTGACTGCCATACTAAAGGCCAGCCAGCTGACTGCCATACTACGTAAATGCTGTCCGCCGTCGCTCTGGAGACAGCTGTTGACGCCACTCACATACAGCTGTTGACGCCACTCACAGACAGTTCTTGACCCCACTCACATACAGCTGTTGACCCCACTCACAGCCAGCTGTTGACGCCACTCACATACAGCTGTTGACCCCACTCACAGCCAGCTGTTGACACCGCTCACAGCCAGCTGTTGACCCCACTCACAGACAGCTGTTGACGCCACTCACAGACAGCTGTTGACGCCACTCACATACAGCTGTTGACCCCACTCACAGCCAGCTGTTGACACCGCTCACAGCCAGCTGTTGACCCCACTCACAGACAGCTGTTGACGCCACTCACAGACAGCTGTTGACGCCACTCACATACAGCTGTTGACGCCACTCACATACAGCTGTTGACCCCACTCACATACAGCTGTTGACGCCACTCACAGACAGTTCTTGACCCCACTCACATACAGCTGTTGACCCCACTCACAGCCAGCTGTTGACGCCACTCACATACAGCTGTTGACCCCACTCACAGCCAGCTGTTGACGCCACTCACATACAGCTGTTGACGCCATTCACATACAGCTGTTGACCCCACTCACATACAGCTGTTGACCCCACTCACATACAGCTGTTGACGCCACTCACATACAGCTGTTGACGCCACTCACAGACAGCTCTTGACCCCACTCACATACAGCTGTTGACCCCACTCACAGCCAGCTGTTGACGCCACTCACATACAGCTGTTGACCCCACTCACAGACAGCTGTTGACCCCACTCACAGACAGCTGTTGACCCCACTCACAGACAGCTGTTGACCCCACTCACATACAGCTGTTGACCCCACTCACAGCCAGCTCTTGACGCCACTGACAAACAGCTGTTGACGCCACTCACAGCCAGCTGTTGACCCCACTCACAGACAGCTGTTGACGCCACTCACATACAGCTGTTGACGCCACTCACAGACAGTTCTTGACGCCACTCACAGACAGCTGTTGACCCCACTCACAGACAGCTGTTGACCCCACTCACAGACAGCTGTTGACCCCACTCACAGACAGCTGTTGACCCCACTCACAGACAGCGGTTGACCCCACTCACAGACAGCTGTTGACGCCACTCACATACAGCTGTGGACCCCACTCACAGCCAACTGTTGACGCTTTACGCCACTCACAGACAGCTGTTTACGCCACTCGCTGGACTCGGTAATTCGACACGTGATACCGTCCTGCCGGCTTTACGGTGGTATGTCTGCAGCCTGGACGGTCAGTGTGGGTGACCGTGTTTGGCGTGTTTGACGGGTCGTCAGAGGGTGGCGAGGCGTGTCACAGGGTGTATTTTAACATAGTAACTGGGGTGGCAATTGCCACCCCAGTCATGAAGAATACCACCCCAGTGACGGCACTTTGCCACCCCAGTTAAAAATATGCTGAAACGCCCCTCTCAGGTATAAAGTAGCCCCCGGTAGATGAGGCATCACAATCCTTTGCATTAAAGAACGCCAATCCAAATTAAAATACCGTCCATTTCAGCAGGGGCGCAACACTTATGCGGACAGAACGAAATGTCAGTACCGTTTTAACGGGCGCCGAAGGCGCACCCAACCCCCGGACCATTTTTTTGTGCAATTAGCACTGCCAACAGGGCAGACACCAGTGGCGTACAGAGTATACGGTAATTCAAGGCATGACCTGGTCCTTTGGACCCGAGGCGCCCATGCAAAGCTGGCGCTCCTCTAATCAGTGACGGCGCCCCTCTGGCCAGTGACGACGCTCCTCCAGCCAGTGATGGCGGCCCTCCGGCCAGTGACGGCGCCCCTCCAGTTAGTGACGGCGCCCCCTCCAGTCAGTGACGGTGCTCCTCCGGCCAGTGACGGCGCCCCTCTGGCCAGTGACGGCGCCCCTTCGGCCAGTGACGGCGCCCCACCGGCTAGTGACGGCGTCCCCTCCGGTCAGTGACGGCGCCTCTCCGGCCAGTGACGGCGCCCCTCCGGCCAGCTACCACGCCCCTCCGGCGAGAAACGGCGCCCATCTGACCAGTGACCGCGCCCCTCCGGCGAGAGACGGCTCCCCTCCGGGCTCCAACCAGTGATGGCACCCATCCGGACAGTGACGGCGCCTCTCCCGCCATTGACTGCGCCCCCTCCGGCGAGTGACGGCGTCCCTCCGACTAGTGACTGCCCTTCTCCGGACCGTGACGGCGCCCCTCCGGCTAGTGACGGCGCCCCCTCCGGTCAGTGACGGCGCCCCTCCGGCCAGTGACGGCGCCCCTCCAGATAGTGACGGCGCCCCTCTGGTCAGTGACGGCACCCAACCGGCGAGTGACGGCGCCCCTCCAGATAGTGACGGCGCCCCTCCGGCGAGTGACGGCGCCCCTCCAGATAGTGACGGCGCCCCTCCGACTAGTGACAACCCCTCTCCGCCCGTGACTTGCCCCTGGTCAGTGACGGCGCCACCACGGCTAGTGACGGGAGGGGGGGGGGGGGAGGAGGGGAGGAGGGCTCTTCTTCCGTATGGTGCGGAAGCCCCTCACTGCAAAAATGGAGCAGAACAGGCGCCCTACCGGACAATAAGCAAATGCGGCCCCCACGGGGTAAAACAAGCGCCCTCTAAATTGGACAAATACCCATTGTCCATTAGCAAATGCCGCCCCCATGGAGCAGAACAGACGCTATCTAAACCGGACAATAGGCGTCCCCAGAAGCAAATCCCCCCCCCCCCCCCCCCCCCCCCCCTCCCCGAGAAGCAAATGCCGCCCTCATACTGAGGGTCCTGGTCCAATCCAGCTAATCAAACATGTATATTTAAAAAAAAGCCTCACAAAGTACAGTGGCTGAAATCCGTAGAGTTTTCATATCCAGGGGTATATATTTGTTTGGAGAGGCCTCTTTCCCAGGGGCCCACCATGACTGGATTGCCCCCACCCCCTTCTGAAGGTCTGGTTGCGCCCCTGGTGACTAGGTGATCGTAAACATGAGAAACCGAAATAAATAGTTTTAGTTTGTTACATAACTCAGAAGTGTCTTAACCCGCCATTGACTGGGGGGGGGGGGGGGGGGGGAGGGCGTTTAACGCCCCCCCTGATGAATTTTCGTAATAGCACAAAAACAATAGCGCTATCAACATGCAACTTCGGGTACCTTCTTCTAAATCACGTTTACGTCTTCTGAGAACAAATAAAGCAATTTCACCGATTTTTTTTAGGTATATCAAATTTAGTCACGTCACTACACACGAGTTTTACACTAAAATCAGCTCAAATGTAACCGACCGTCCAAATGCCATATTTTAGGCAAAATACAATCCAAAAACGTCAAAAGATAGCAAATGGCATGGGCTACAACATGGCTATCTCGGATTTTTGGAACATTTTGGTTTTTGACCCCCAAAAATTCATTTTTTTTTAAATGTCCACAAAATCGAATTTTTCAAAGATATTCAAAAAGCCGGAATATGTCAGAGAACCACATATGGGAAGCTACCATACCTGATTTCAGAATGATATCACTATTTTTTACTGACTTATGGCATCTCAAGTATTGGTAATCCATGACGTCATATTTACAAATTGCGTTTTTGGCTTTTATTGACCAGATACAGACAAATAAATAGTACCACTGTATTTTTGAGACAAAACTAATCTAGAAACATACCTTGTTTATTTATATTTATCAATGTAAAATTTTTGACCTTCATTGACCTGAACTGGACCTGAACTTGACATTAACTTCACGTAAATGAAGTCAGGTGGTATAAAGACTATCACTATCGAATTATACGTGGAAAATAACTAATAAACATGTGTTGCATGACTTTCGTAGATATTTTGAGCATAGTGACCTTTTATGACCTAACCTCGACCTTGACCTTGGCCAACAATCTCACATTAGCTCATGCAGGATGTGCATCATACCTTTGGCAGCACTTTGGGTGATCATGGTCGTTATCGAAGGCTTTGGATGAAAAGTATGGCTCATAAACTCAAATACGGCGATTTTGATCTTTGACCTGACTGTGACCTGACATTTGACCTCACTTTGTCATTTTTTTAGCATGATTTAGATTCGTCTCATTGAGAACTTTTGAATGCCGCCTTGCGCGTGTCGCTGCGATCATTGGTTCGGAAGATAACCAGGGGAACGTTTAACCCCCCGTCGCCCGTTTTAGTTTTCACGTGTCAGTTTTGTGAAAATTCAATCACAGGTGGTGCTGGTGTTGTGTGGCGCTTGTTTACATTATGTTTTGATTTGCTTGCGTTATTTCTGCCGTGTTTTGCCGCGCCGCGCTATTATTGCATTTGTGTACATTCATACTTTTCTTCTGATACATGACGGAGTTTGATTGCTACTCTCAACGTTCTGCTAAATTAATAACACGTGCTATTCTTTCTTTCTTTACTTCTTTGCGGCTAAAGGCCAGACCACTAGCGGACCAGGGGGGGGGGGCATCAGGGGAAAATTCCCCCCCCCCAGGAATATGGGGGGGGGGGGGGGCATTCCGTACAAGTATGCTCCCCCCCCCCACATTCACTTCCCAATTTATCGTAAAATCGTGAAAATTGTCTTTGCAGCAGTCAAAATTCAGCTATCCACAGTCAAAAACCGGGAAATTTCGCGGCATGACACAACTTTCGCAATTGCTTAAACAAATTTGGAAAATGGGAAAATGAATTCCATTAAGTGTCTGACAGAGGCTCTCCTTGGCGGTAATTGCTGGCACTGACGGATCCAGGGGGGGGGGGCATCAGGGGCAAATGCCCCCCCCCCCCCCCCACACACACACAGGAATCTGGAAGGGCATTCAACACAAGCATGGTTACGCGATTTACGCGATTTAGCGATTCATTCGCGATTTAACGACCGCTGAGCGGTACTAGCTGTCGTTTTGTAGTACGGGAAACGGCCTATCATGTGGACGTTCCTACATATATGGGCACAACTTACCAGGCATGATGTCCGTCGGTGGAACCAACATGTCATAAGTGCTTGTGAGAGCTTCCCGAATGCATTTAAACTTAATTTGGTTCATCTCACAATCACCGGAAGGCGAGAAACCATGCGATGGGGCGGCCGTCTCAGCGTTGCGGCCTACCACGGGGCGGGCGGTATACTAGCTGTCCTTTTTGTAGTACGGGACACGACAGCGGCTGCGCGTGGTCACGGATAACAATAGAAAGTGGGCGGAGTTACCTATCCATACTTACTTTATCAATGATACAAGTATCCCCCCCCCCGCGCGTTCCCTGCACTGGACGTGACAAACAATGATCTTAGAAGAAAACTTCATGATGAAAACGGAAGTTTTTTTTCTTCTCTCGAGTGATTGAATTTGAAGTTTGCATGTAGTTTGCCCTTGCTTTCAGTGATAGACAAAGCAGAACACCTGATGCAAATCAAGCACCATCAAGGTGACACTTAACCCGCGCCCCGCTGGGGGATGGGGCAGAATCCCCCTTCC
>JAXIVJ010011986.1:40000-41749 GCA_036785665.1 Chirona hameri | reverse complement strand
CCGGCGGGGCAGCGAGGGGAGGGGAGGGGGGGGGGGCTCGCACACGCGTCACACCAGCCCACCCCGTCGGCGGGGCAGCGAGGGGAGGGGGGGGGGGGGGGGCTCCACACGCGTCACACCAACCCACCCCGTCCGGCGGGGCGGGGTGGTGGGGGGGGGGGGGGCTCCACACGCGTCACACCAGCCCACCCCGTCCGGCGGGGGCAGCGAGGGGAGGGGAGGGGGGGGGGGCTCCACACGCGTCACACCCAGCCCACCCCGTCCCGGCGGGGCAGCGAGGGGAGGGGAGGGGAGGGGGGGGGGGGGGGGGGCTCCACACGCGTCACACCAACCCCACCCCGTCCGGCGGGGCAGCGAGGGGAGGGGAGGGGGGGGGGGCTCCACACGCGTCACCCCAGCCACCCCGTCCGGCGGGGCAGCGAGGGGAGGGGAGGGGGGGGGGGGGGGGGCTCCACACGCGTCACACCAACCCACCCCGTCCGGCGGGGCAGCGAGGGGAGGGGGGGGGGGGGGGGGGGGGCTCCACACGCGTCACACCAACCCACCCCGTCCGGCGGGGCAGCGAGGGGGAGGGGAGGGGGGGGGGGCTCCACACGCGTCACACCAGCCCACCCGTCCGGCGGGGCAGCGAGGGGAGGGGAGGGGAGGGGGGGGGGGGGGGGCTCCACACGCGTCACACCAACCCACCCCGTCCGGCGGGGCAGCGAGGGGGGAGGGGAGGGGGGGGGGGGGGGCTCCACACGCGTCACACCAGCCCACCCCGTCCGGCGGGGCAGCGAGGGGAGGGGAGGGGGGGGGGGGGGGCTCCACACGCGTCACACCAGCCCACCCCGTCCGGCGGGGCGGGGGGGGGGGGGGGGCTCCACACGCGTCACACCAGCCCACCCCGTCCGGCGGGGCAGCGAGGGGAGGGGAGGGGGGGGGGGGCTCCACACGCGTCACACCAGCCCACCCCGTCCGGCGGGGCAGCGAGGGGAGGGGAGGGGGGGGTGGGGGGGGGGGGGGGGGGGCTCCAACACGCGTCACACCAACCCACCCCGTCCGGCGGGGCAGCGAGGGGAGGGGAGGGGGGGGGGGGGGGCTCCACACGCGTCACACCAACCCACCCCGTCCGGCGGGGCAGCGAGGGGAGGGGAGGGGGGGGGGGGGCTCCACACGCGTCACACCAGCCCACCCCGTCCGGCGGGGCAGCGAGGGGAGGGGAGGGGAGGGGGGGGGGGCTCCACACGCGTCACACCAACCCACCCCGTCCGGCGGGGCAGCGAGGGGAGGGGAGGGGGGGGGGGGGGCTCCACACGCGTCACACCAGCCCACCCCGTCCGGCGGGGCAGCGAGGGGAGGGGAGGGGGGGGGGGGGGGGGGGGCTCCACACGCGTCACACCAGCCCCACCCCGTCCGGCGGGGCAGCGAGGGGAGGGGGAGGGGGGGGGGGCTCCACACACGTCACACCAGCCCACTCCGTCCGGCGGGGTAGCGAGGGGAGGGGAGGGGGGGGGGGGGGCTCCACACGCGTCACACCAGCCCACCCCATCCGGCGGGGCAGCGAGGGAGGGGAGGGGGGGGCTCCACACGCGTCACACCAGCCCACCCCGTCCGGCGGGGCAGCGAGGGGAGGGGAGGGGGGGGGGGGGGGCTCCACACGCGTCACACCAGCCCACCCCGTCCGGCGGGGCGGGGGGGGGGGGGGGCTCCACACGCGTCACACCAACCCACCCCGTCCGGCGGGGCAGCGAGGGGAGGGGAGGGGGG
>JAXIVJ010011986.1:0-35000 GCA_036785665.1 Chirona hameri | reverse complement strand
ACTCAGCGACAATCCGGCTTATGCAGAGGGCTATGCAGATTGCAGAGGGAGGCCAGGAGCCGGAGCAGCCTTCACTTTCCATACGGCGCCGGGCTGCGGCGGCGGCGGCGGCGGCGGCCATCACTCGGTAACCCGGTCACATGACGGCGTAACCGTGACCCGCCACCGCCACCGCCACCGCCACCGCCGCAGCCACCGCCACCGCCACCGCCACCGCCACCGCCGCAGCCACCGCCGCCGCGCAGTACAGCCGCACCTCACCGGCCTCAGTAGGCGACACAAACTCGGCCTGGAGCCCGGCCTCAGTAGGTGGCACAAACTCGGCATGGAGCCCGGCCTCAGTAGGCGGCACAAACTCGGCCTGGAGCACGGCCCCAGTCGGCGGCACAAGCTCGGCCTGGAGCCCGGCCTCAGTAGGCGACACAAACTCGGCCTGGAGCCCGGCCTCACTAGGCGGCACAAGCTCAGCCTGGACCTCGGCCTCAGTCGGCGACACAAGCTCGGCCTGGAGCCCGGCCTCAGTAGGCGACACAAACTCGGCCTGGAGCCCGGCCTCAGTAGGCGGCACAAACTCGGCCTGGAGCCCGGCCTCAGTAGGCGGCACAAACTCGGCCTGGAGCCCGGCCTCAGTAGGCGGCACAAGCTCGGCCTGGAGCCCGGCCCCAGTCGGCGGGACAAGCCCGGCCTGGAGCCCGGCCTCAGTAGGCGACACAAGCTCGGCCTGGAGCCCGGCCTCAGTAGGCGGCACAAACTCGGCATGGAGCCCGGCCTCAGTAGGCGACACAAGCTCGGCCTGGAGCCCGGCCTCAGTAGGCGGCACAAACTCGGCCTGGAGCCCGGCCTCAGTAGGCGGCACAAGCTCGGCCTGGAGCCCGGCCCCAGTCGGCGGGACAAGCCCGGCCTGGAGCCCGGCCTCAGTAGGCGACACAAGCTCGGCCTGGAGCCCGGCCCCAGTCGGCGGGACAAGCCCGGCCTGGAGCCCGGCCTCAGTAGGCGACACAAGCTCGGCCTGGAGCCCGGCCTCAGTAGGCGGCACAAACTCGGCCTGGAGCCCGGCCTCAGTAGGCGACACAAGCTCGGCCTGGAGCCCGGCCTCAGTAGGCGGCGCAAGCTCGGCCTGGACCCCAGCCTCAGTAGGCGGCACAAACTCGGCCTGGAGCCCGGCCCCAGTCGGCGACACAAGCTCGGCCTGGAGCCCAGCCTCAGTAGGCGACACAAGCTCGGCCTGGAGCCCGGTCTCAGTAGGCGGCACAAGCTCGGCCTGGAGGCTGGAGTGTTGGATTTGTCATTTCATGACTTGGTCCCGGAGAGTAAAAATCAGTAGCGTACCCAGGATTCGCTCCAGAAGGGGGCAATTTTTGCTCACGGGGAAATAAAGTACCCCCACGAGAAAACAAAACTCACCGGATTTGGCCCACTATATTTTTAAAAGGGCATATTTTCGCCATTTTTCTCTGAAGGAAAAAAAAATCATTTTTTCGACCAAAGGGGGCACGACTCGGTCACATGACGGCGTAACCGTGACCCGCCACCGCCACCGCCACCGCCACCGCCACCGCCACCGCCGGCGCTTCAGGGCCTGACCTGGGGGGGGGGGGGCAATTGCCCCGTTTGCCGCCTCCCCCACCCTTGTCTACGCCTATGGTAAAAATCCATAGGTGGAGAGTAAAAATGTATTGGCAGGCAAGTTAAGATTTTCATTTTTGTTTTAATTATTTTACTTGGAAAGTACAAAATCCTGATTTGTAATAGATATTCAATCCTTGTGAGGAAAATTGAATTATATTTTAACTACAATGTCGGTAAGATCAGGCGAAAAGAGAACAAATTTCCTGAACAAATATGAAGAGAGCAAAATTATTTGGACCCAAAAAGTCCAGAAAATGGCCCAAATTCCAAGGCTGGCCGCTGGAGCACTGCCTCAGTAGGTGGGACAAGCTCGGCCTGGAGCCCGGCCTCAGTCGGCGGGACAAGCTCGGCCTGGAGGTTGGAGCCCGGCCTCAGTCGGTGGGACAAGCACGGCCTGGAGCCCGGCCTCAGTCGGCGGGACAAGCTCGGCCTGGAGCCCGGCCCCAGTCGGCGGGACAAGCTCGGCCTGGATGCTGGAGCACGGCCTCAGTCGGCGGGACAAGCTCGGCCTGGAGCCCGGCCCCAGTCGGCGGGACAAGCTCGGCCTGGAGCCCGGCCTCAGTAGGCGGCACAAACTCGGCCTGGAGCACGGCCCCAGTCGGCGGGACAAGCTCGGCCTGGAGGCTGGAGCCCGGCCTCAGTCGGCGGGACAAGCTCGGCCTGGAGCCCGGCCCCAGTCGGCGGGACAAGCTCGGCCTGGAGCCCGGCCCCAGTCGGCGGGACAAGCTCGGCCTGGAGCACGGCCTCAGTCGGCGGGACAAGCTCGGCCTGGAGCCCGGCCTCAGTCGGCGGGACAAGCTCGGCCTGGAGGCTGGAGCCCGGCCCCAGTCGGCGGGACAAGCTCGGCCTGGAGCCCGGCCCCAGTCGGCGGGACAAGCTCGGCCTGGAGCCCGGCCTCAGTCGGCGGGACAAGCTCGGCCTGGAGGCTGGAGCCCGGCCCCAGTCGGCGAGACAAGCTCGGCCTGGAGCCCGGCCT
Source organism: Chirona hameri (assembly GCA_036785665.1). Lineage (NCBI taxonomy): Eukaryota > Metazoa > Arthropoda > Thecostraca > Balanomorpha > Balanidae > Chirona > Chirona hameri. The sequence goes on along the minus strand of JAXIVJ010011986.1, from coordinate 32,395 downwards.
CAGTCGGCGGGACAAGCTCGGCCTGGAGGCTGGAGCACGGCCTCAGTCGGCGGGACAAGCTCGACCTGGAGCCCGGCCCCAGTCGGCGGGACAAGCTCGGCCTGGAGGCTGGAGCCCGGCCTCAGTCGGCGGGACAAGCTCGGCCTGGAGGCTGGAGCACGGCCTCAGTCGGCGGGACAAGCTCGGCCTGGAGGCTGGAGCACGGCCTCAGTCGGCGGGACAAGCTCGGCCTGGAGGCTGGAGCACGGCCTCAGTCGGCGGGACAAGCTCGGCCTGGAGGCTGGAGCCCGGCCCCAGTCGGCGGGACAAGCTCGGCCTGGAGGCTGGAGCACGGCCTCAGTCGGCGGGACAAGCTCGGCCTGGAGCCCGGCCTCAGTCGGCGGGACAAGCTCGGCCTGGAGCCCGGCCTCAGTCGGCGGGACAAGCTCGGCCTGGAGGCTGGAGCACGGCCTCAGTCGGCGGGACAAGCTCGGCCTGGAGCCCGGCCCAAGTCGGCGGGACAAGCTCGGCCTGGAGGCTTAAGTCCGGCCTCAGTCGGCGGGACAAGCTCGGCCTGGAGGCTGGAGCACGGCCTCAGTCGGCGGGACAAGCTCGGCCTGGAGCCCGGCCCCAGTCGGCGGGACAAGCTCGGCCTGGAGCCCGGCCCAAGTCGGCGGGACAAGCTCGGTCTGGAGGCTTAAGTCCGGCCTCAGTCGGCGGGACAAGCTCGGCCTGGAGGCTGGAGCACGGCCTCAGTCGGCGGGACAAGCTCGGCCTGGAGCCCGGCCCCAGTCGGCGGGACAAGCTCGGCCTGGAGCCCGGCCTCAGTCGGCGGGACAAGCTCGGCCTGAAGGCTGGAGCCCGGCCCCAGTCGGCGGGACAAGCTCGGCCTGGAGCCCGGCCCCAGTCGGCGGGACAAGCTCGGCCTGGAGCCCGGCCTCAGTCGGCGGGACAAGCTCGGCCTGAAGGCTGGAGCCCGGCGCCAGTCGGCGGGACAAGCTCGGCCTGGAGCCCGGCGACGGGAGACGAGGCAGCACACGGCACACGGCGGATCAGGGGGTGAATTTACAGAACAATCGGACGGGTGTCACTGTCCGGGCATGTGCCGATGTCACGTGCCGGAGTCGGTCATGAGACGTCACTGGCCCGTGGGCGACGCAGGAGGTCACGGGTGACACGCGGAGGGTTCTGCTCTCGTGACCGACTGATGCCGGTCATAGATGACGCATTGCATCGCCGTACTGGGAATAACATTACCCCGCCATTGCATCTCTCTACACTGGGAACTGACCGTTACCCTGACTGACTCGGAGGGTGGAACTGACCGTTACCCTGACTGACTCGGAGGGTGGAATAGTATCCGCTTGGTGAAGCGTGGCGAGAAAACGGCAGGGTAATCATTTCGATTTTGCTATTAGGAGCCAAGCTCCAGCCATTGAAGCTGCCGACTTGATGTGTTACCGCTGCAAAAACTAACACGGCGCCGCTACTAGCACTGGTGAAAGGAGCACAAATACAATGTATCTTGGTCAACATTTATCCAGTCTTCTTGTAAGTCGTCCCTACATGTCCGCGGCGACAACTGATGGACGTATCTACACTAGCGGATCCAGCCTCTCCGTGTAGGGAGGGAGGAGGAGGGGAGGGGGGGGGGGGCTTTTGTGGCAAAAAAGTACCCCCCATTGTTTTCTCCGCGGATTTGGACCGGTCACCTTATTTTGGTATTCGAGCTTCAGAAATCCACTGTTCAAATTCACAACAATTTTTGTTGTGGATTTTTTTCTTCTGAAAACAATTTTTTTTGGGGGGGAGTCAAAAACACACAATTTCGCAAATCCGAGATAGCCATTTTGAAGAGAATGCCATTTAATTTCCTTTGGCGTTTTTTTTCTTCAATTCGCTTAACAATTATTTTCTACGATTGTTCAAACATTTATCGTTTTTTCCACCAAAAATGGCATGACATGACGTCATTAAAATGTCATCTCCCAAAATACTACATCAATTTCATTGGAATTTGGCGAGGAGACGCATAATTGATGCAGCATGAGGTACTGACAGTTTGACGTTGATATCTATCATAGTTTTCAAGTTATTTAGAAAATCCGGGAGGGGGGGCAGATTCTGCCTGCCCCCCCCCCCCCCCCCTCCAGGGCGCGTGTTAAGTGTCACCGGGGCTGCTTGAATTGCATCAGGTGCGCTGTTTTGTCTATCATTGAAAGAAAGGGATACATACCAACTTCAAATTCAATCACTCGAGAGAAGAAACAAAAATCCGTTTTCATGAAGTTTTCTCTTAAGATCATTGTTTTTCACGTTCAGTGCAGGGAACGTGCGGGGGGGGGGGGGGACATACTTGTATTGAATGCCCGTCTCAGATTCCTGTGGAGGGGGGGGGGGATATTTAACCCTGATGCCCCACTGGATCCGCCAGTCCCAGCAATTACCGCCAAGGAGAGCCTCTGCCAGACACTTACCTAATGAAATTCATTTTCCCATTTTCCAAATTTGTATAAGCAATTGCGAAAGTTGTGTCATGCCACGAAGCGGCGCGAAATTTTCCGGTTTTTGACTGTGGATAGCTGGATTTTGACTGCTGCAAATACAATTTGTACGATTTTACGATAAATTGGGAACACGCAGGGGGGGGGGGATACTTGTATGTAATGCCCCCCAGATTCAAGCAGGGGGGCATTTTCCCCTGATGACCCCCCACACCCTGGATCCGCCAGTGCAAGTTGGGCACCGCTGGAGCAGCTTTTAGGTGCCGATAACCGCATCTTTGCGGTCGCATCGCCTTTTTAGGAACTCGACAGACTAGCTAAACATGTAGCACGCTTGAAAGTTAACATTTTATTAAAGGGACTATCCCACGTTAACATTATATTTGAGTTGAGATAGCCATTTTGATGGCTTGGCATTTAAATTAAGTATGGTACCAGTTAAAACAACCACAATGATCTAATCAAAAAGATATTCGAGTTTGATTTTGACATCTGTAAGAAATAAGGCCCATGTGTATTTGAATAGGGCCTCTAAACCGACAGCGTCGTCTCTTTACCCAACTGGTAATGATAGTCGACTTGTTTTAAGGTCAGACTTGGAATATTTTCTTGTTTATGTTTTTCTGCGCAATATGTCGACAAAAATTGTGCCATATATTTGGCAGCACAAAGGATTTCCATGTTATTAAAAACAAAATCATATGATGTCACCAACCCAACTTTCCGCTTAAAACTCAAAGTTGAATATCTTCCAAGATAATCATTTTTTCGGGAAAAAGTTCACGAACATGTTCAGCTGACCTCGCCTGACATGTCGACATACAATTAAGTGTGATTCGACAACTTTCAAAAAGGTGGGACAGTCCCTTTAACCCGCGACTTATTGGGGGGGGGCTATTTTTTGCCCCCCCCCCCCCTCCAGTTATTTTGCGATAACTCCTAAACGAACACCGGTATTGTCACCAAACTAACAACTAACAGTACCTTCTCTCACATCAATTCTACACATGTTGGCAAAAGGCAAAATATGAGGCTATGATAGGTCAACCGGGAATGACGTCAGAGTGACGTCATGTTCTTCGGTTTTTGTTGCAAAATAATGGTTTGCGGAAAACCCTGGCAAAGTTAGGATGTTTGAGATAAACTCAATTGTCTTAAATTAAATTACTGACAATAGACCGGGCTATCAAACTGCTATCTTGGATTTTTGAGTTTTTTAAATTCAAAATTTTGAGAAATCCAAATACATTTTTTTTTTAGTTTTGACAAAATTTTCAAGAAAAAATTGGAATTATCCCAAAACCGGAATATATGTGTTCGACACGTATGCGGTGAATATGTGTACCAAATTTAAAGTTGATATCTTCAAAACTGACTGAGTTATGACTTTTAAATGACAAAAATCGACCACTTCTCACAGCATTACTATGCATAAAAAAACGCATTTCCATTTTTGCTTTTTACTTCTATTTATATGGAACAAACAATGTTCTAAGGTCATTTTTCGCGTTCTATACGAAAACAAACCATAAACATGTGTTACAACGCCTAATGACCGTAATCTGCAGTTTGACCCCGGTGACCTCGGATGACCTTGACCTGACCCAAGGTAATACACAGCTTTGAAAGGTACTTAGAAGTGTCAGACACACGAATCATACCGATTTATCGACAGCTTATGCGTTTAATATCGCAATTTTGCGCGACAATTCCATCCATCGAGACCTTTTGACACGGTAAAACATTTTGTACTTGACCTGACCTGTGACGTCATCGGTGACCCCGAGGTCAACAATATTATGTTTCCCTCGATAAATTTCCCAGGGCTATCGAATGCCGTTTGAATTTTTACATTCGGTCCAGTAGTTCCGGAGATCAGAGGGGGGGGGGGAAATAGCCCCTCCCCCTCCCCAGTAAGTCGCGTTATGAAATATACCCCAGTAACTCGCGGGTTAAGGGAGATGGGCCAGCAATTAAGTACCGACTACCGACGAGAGCCTCTGCCAGACATTGAATGGAATTTATTTTCCTATTTTCCAAACTTGTATAAGCAATGGCGAAACTTGTGTCATGCCGCGAAGCGGCGCGAAATTTTCCAGTTTTTGTATTGTGGATAGCTGGATTATGACTGCCGCAAAGGCAGTTTTTACCATCACGATTCATCGAGCAAAGAAGGGGGGAAAAAGATACGTTGGCCCCCCTTTGAATGCCAGGGGGGCATGGCCTCCGTGGCCCCCCTGCGACCGCCAGTGACGTCCTAGTGTTGTCGTAGTATGACCGATGTAGCTACCATTGTGCTGGCGCGCGCAGTCGCCATGAGTACATTTGTATTGGTAAACTACATTGGTCTGCTTGAGAAGAGACGGCTCATGACTGAGGTTGTTTGCCATTACAAGGCCTGATACCTCACTGCGCTCTTTGTGTAGCGGTCTGGGCATTCACTTTACCGTTCAAGCAGTGTCCTGTATTGGCAGGTTTTCGGTACACCGTCGTTTTGAACTGGCCACTGGGAGAACTGATGTCAATGTCCAATAACGCTAATGTGCTGTTTTCCCCCACCTCTGTTGTAAACGTAAGTACGGAATGCCGTTCTAGCTCCTGTTTGAGATGTCCGAGTGTCATCTCGTCCTTAGTGTCCACAAAGATGATGCTAGTGATGCTGGTTGAATATGACAGCAAATTGAGCATTTATCATATTTTTATAGTTTTTTTGTTGTTGTTGGTATAAATGCTCAATTTGCTGTCATATTCAATTCAACCAAACCTGCATTACTGAAGATCTGCTCACACACTTTACAAATGTTCGTCTATATGATCGAACAGTGCAGCGCAGCGAGCTAACACTAGAGTTCAGGAAGAAGTTAATCGATGAAGAAATAGGGAGGAAGAAGCAGCTACTACGTGAACTTTACGTAGATTAATCAGAGGCCTTTGCGCAATTTAACAACCTTGATATCGCGGATGATGTACATGCCAATGCGCAAGCTGCTCTCAATAATTTGGCAATCGCGCATAATGAAGTTGTACGCACGAGAGTCCAACGTAAACTGGCGAAGCTCTATGGCGGCAAGACTGTAGTTCCTGAGAGCAAAGATTGCTTCATTAATTTGTCGGATTACGAACTGACGGACGATGAAAAAGAGCTTCAAAACCTTGGGGTAAACAGTCAGAATTTTCCTAAAGCGTCTCGCCGAAAAAAAGGCCAAACTAGAATCGCTCTACCAGCAGATCTGTCAATTAGCAAGCAACGGCAAGATATCCGTGAATGCTGACATACAACAGCTACAAGCAGAGAGCACAAAGTTGAGAGGCACCCGGCGCTCCAACCTGATTTCGCCTAGATTCCGTCAAGCAGCCAGAGGTCTTCAAGATAACCAGAATATTATTGTACGGCGTGCGGACAAAGCCTCAATTTGTGTAATTCTTAACGACTTCAGAATGCCCCACCCCCCTCCCCCACTTTCGGAGGGTTGCGGCGCCCTTGCTCAGTGGGAACTGGATCTGGAGACAGGACAGGTACCGGGCCGGGAGATAGGACAGGTACCGGACCTCACGTCTAGAGGCAGGACAGGTACCGACCCTCACGTCGGGAGACAGGACAGGTACCAGGCCTCACGTCTGGAGACAGGACAGGTACCGGGCCTCACGCCTGGAGACAGGACAGGTACCGGGCCTTACGTCTGGAGACAGGAAAGGTACCGGACCTCACGTCTGGAGACAGGACAGGCACCGGGCTTCACGTCTGGAGATAGGACAGGTACCTGTCCTATCTCGAGGGGCGGATCGAGGTCATGCAGTCAAATTTTGCGCCGCACGTGTAAAAAGCTATTCAAGAAAAACCTCAGGGAGGGGGCCTTCAGCCCCTGCCCTGCCCCCCCCCCCCCCCCCCGTAGAGCGAGGGTTAATGTTTACCAAACGGTACCTAGGTAGCCGCGGTAGTATGGATGCCTACCAGAAGGCTCTTTCAGCACCGAGGCACTTCCTTTTAGGCCCCCTCCGGTGGCCCAAGCGGGTCGGCCCAAGGGCCCTTTGAGGGCATAGGGGGATCATAGGATCCCTAGGATCCCCCTTGGCTACGCCCCTGATTCTAGGTATTATTTTGCAAAAACCAAGACAAAAAATGTGAATGCAACAGTGAGCCACTCGGGCCCTTCGTGGTTGCACGTCCGTGATGATTATCGCGTGATTTGGAATGTAAACTTGCAATAGCACTCCAAATTCCAAAATTTTGGAATTTCAACACGTGATATTAGGAAACATCACGTGAATTTATAATGTGGCCATGTCAAATTCGGAATTTTTCCATGCCAGAATCGACTTTAATACATAAGTCTTCGATGGTAAAAAAATGGAGATATGTTTTTTCTCAAAATATTCTATTCATATTTTTGTATTTGGAAAAAAATAATGGTCACCAGCACGTCTTTGGTAATAACTTTGCACGTAATTGTGCTAGAGAGCTCAATTCAACGGCACTATGCTTATCTCGTCGATCTGATTTCAATTACCAGAATCACCATGAACCATTGATTAATATGATATAAATACCTTTTGAAAATTCCGAACTGTTGGAATTTCAACACGTGATATTAGGTAAAATCACGTGATTTTATAATGTGGCCATTTAAAAACGTTTTTTTTTTCCATGCCACAATCGACTTCGATAAATAAGTCTTCCATGGTAAAAAAAGTTGGATATATTTTTTCAAAATATTTTATTTATATTTTTTTTTTTGGAAAAATCATGGTTGGAGGTAATAATGTTGGAGGTCTTTGGTAATAACTTTGCACGTAATTGTGCTAGAGAGCTCAATTCAACGGCACTATGCTTATCTCGTCGATCTGATTTCAATTATCAGAATTACCATGAACCATAGATTAATATGATATAAATACTTTTTGAAAATTCCAAAATTTTGGAATTTCAAGACGTTATATTATGTAATATCACGTGATTTTATGATGTGGCCATTTAAAGTTCGGAATTTTGTCCATGCCAGCCAGAATCCACTTCGATACATAAGTCTTCGATGGTAAACACATTGGAGATGTTTTTTTCTCAAAACATTGTATTTATATTTTTGTATTTAGAAAAAGCATGGTCACCGTAGCACGTCTTTGGTAATAACTTTGCACGCAATTGTGCTAGAGAGCTCAATTCAACGGCACTTGCTTATCTAGTCGATTTTATTATTATCGGAATCACCATGAACATAGAATAACCCGTGCAATGCAGGGGGGATCCCCCCCCCCCCCCACCCCACAGGTTTTTCAAAGATAGCGAAAAAACGGCGGCGCGCAGCGCCGCCGGGTTTTGGCACACTTGTTAGAACATCAATTGCGCACACTTTGAAGAAGAAAAAAACTAGGGTTATCTCAGGTCAGGTCGCCAGACCAGGTCAAGTGACCCCACCTCCAAAAATGTTTGCAGTTGTGCCAAAGCCAGAGTTTTTCACCGATCAGTTTGAAACTTACAGGATGTCATGAGGGCATAAGTACTTACAATTCGTATACCTCTGAATTTTGATATCGGTGACCTAAGGTCAGGTCAATTTCGTAACCTCCCCATAATAAGTCAATGGGGAAATATACAAATGCTTCCTATTTCAAGGATATGCATGATATTAGCCCAATTACTTCTGGATTACGTTATTATAGGATATTCTTGATGATCCAAGTGTAAGTTTTTTTCCGTGACCCCTATTGGGTCATTTGAGGTCATGCGAGGTCACCATCACTTTTTTGCCCACAACTCCCGACATAATAAAGATAGAAGAGTAAAACAGACATCAATGTGTTTGTCTCGTTGAGACACGTCTTCCCATATGCAACATGCTCTACTTGGGTCACCACTTGACCTTGACCTGAGGTCAATTTTGTACGTTAACTTAACAATATCACCATGTATATCATTCGAAGTGCCTTGCCAAGATAAACACAATGGCGTAAACGGGTTTTCGTTATCTTTATTAAGTAAAAAGTTAATCGCGAAAAACGATTTAGAAAAAAAAACGGGATTTTTTTCCTTTTTTGACCTCTGGAGCCTCAAATGTTGACCTGAGATCAAATTTGAGGGACACCTTACCGATTGAAAATTCACTGGCTGGCGTTTTTTTTTTTTCCGTTTGTTTCTAACTAGCATAGTTTCTGAGATATATGGGAATTTCTGGAGCGATGTCCTAAAACAGGAAAAAGCTGGAAAATTTGACCTTTGATGACCTCAATTTTGACCTGACCTAAAACAATACTGAAATACTTTCGATAGAACATGTATCAAGCTATCAAATGCCGTTTTCCGCTTCTCGCTACATAGCGTAGTTTTCGAGATCTCAGGGGGGGGGGCGGAAATCAACTCCCCCTGCAGTTCGTGTTCGGCGCAAAGGCCCTGCAGTGCGCGGGTTAATATGATATAAATACTTTTTGTATTCAAAATTCCAGGGGTTCCGTCAGGTCAGGGAAGTGCTTACGGCCTCCTCAGGTCACGGGGACGGTCCCTTGTGCAGGATCGGGTCAGGTTACGGTACCAGGAAAGCACATGCCTTACATAGGACCAGAATGGGTCGGCTGAGGTTAACGTGCCAGGCAAGGTGCCCGGTCTGCTGGGCTGGGTTCTGCTGAACATGATGCAGGCCTAACCGCACGGTCAGGGTGAGTCGCAGTGAATGCCAGGTCGCCTGAGGTCAGGGCTGATCAACTCACCTGAGATCGGCGGCGTACCGGTTCTCGACATCGGACCGGTCTTTGATCAGGCGGCCGTACTTGTCCAGAAAGTCGAGCCCCTTCTGCGTGTGCAGCGAGATGTTGTCAAACTGATCCTGTAACACACACACACGCACACGCACACGCACACACACACACACACGCACACGCACACGCACACGCACACGCACACGCACACGCACACGCACACGCACACGCACACGCACACGCACACGCACACGCACACGCACACGCACACGCACACGCACACGCACACGCACACGCACACGCACACACACACACACACACACACACACACACACACACACACACACACACACACACACACACACACACACACACACACACACACACACACACACACACACACACAGCACAAACACCGTCAGAACGACGCTAAATACACCGGCCTCCTTCACATGGTCACCAATATAATAACTAGATGGATGGGGGGGGGGGGGGAGGGCAGTAACTGATCTGTAAACACCCCTGATGCCACCACAACACCGTCAGAACGAGGCTAAATACACCGGCCTCCTTCACATGGTCACCAATATAATAACTAGATGGAGGGGGGGGGGGGGGGGAGGGCAGTAACTGATCTGTAAACACCCCTGATACCACCAAAACACCGTCAGAACGACGCTAAATACACCGGCCTCATTCACATGGTCACCAATATAATAACTAGATGGAGGGGGAGGGGCAGTAACTGATCTGGCTAAATACACCGGCAGCGCCCACACAATCACCAAGGTAAAGCCGAAGTGCGCAGACTACGCTGTGGCGTATCTCATGGTCTTATATATGTTACAGGCAATGTGAAGAATCAGACATTCTATAGATTGCCTAGGCATTCTATAGAAGGTCCAGCCGGTCAGGCATTCTATAGAATGCCTAACCAAACTGTAAGACATTCTATAGAATGCCTGAACGTTTTACATATACCTACTTGTATACTTAGACACACTTATAACTTAATAGTCCATGAACATTGAACATCACTTGACATAAATGCGTTATGAATGACTACGACTAGCTACAGTGGCGGCATGCGATATAACTGTGCACATGTCTACTTTACAGTGGCAATGGTATAATATTTGCTTGTCACTGGAGTTAAGTATGCGTCCATACCCGCCGCTGGTTAACCCGCGCTTGACCGGGTCTCAGCCGAACGCCAATAACGGGGGGAAGGGGGGGGGGGATATTGCCCCCTCGTCATCCCCAGAACCAATGATCGCAGCGAGACGCGCAAGGTGCCATTCGTAAGCTCTCAATGAGACGCATCTTAAACATACTCTAAATTTTATAATTGAGGTCACTATTAGGTCAAGGTCAGGTCAAAGGTCAAAATCCAGGCATTTGAGTTTATGGACCATCCAAAGCCTTTGATTGTGACCATGATCACTTAAGTGCTCCCAAAGGTGTAATACACATCCCTCATGGGCTAAAATGAGATTTTTTGGCAAAAGTCAAGGTCAAGGTCAGGTCACAGATGGTCACTATGCGCAGAAGATTTTCGAAGGTAATGCGACACATGTTTTATGGGCTATTTTACACGTATAATTCGAAAGTGATGGTCATTTTACCATCTGACCTCATTTAAGTGCAGTTAGTGTCAAGCTCAGGTCAAGTTCAGGTCACATATGGTCACAATTTGAAATTGATAAATCTAGATAAAACATATTTTTTATAGACCAATTTTGTCTCAGAAATACAGCGCTGGCATTTTTTTTTTAATATCTGGTCAATAAAGGCAAAAAACGCCCTTTCAAAACATGACGTCATGAGCTACTCATACTTGGGAGCGATGTCAGTCAAAAATAAAGATATTGCTTTTGGAATTTGGTTTGGGTATTTTCTATACGTGGTTCTCCAACTTCTTTAAAGTTTGTTTGATGTTCATTTGTATTTTTTATTTTGAGGACATTTAAAAAAAAAATACTTTGAGGGGTCAAAAACCAAAACTTTCAAAATTGCAAGTTTGCAGTTTATGAGAACATTTAATTTCCCATCTTTTCGTTTGTTGGTTTTAGTTTATCTTAAAATGTCGCCATTTTACAGCTGCTAACTCGCCATTGGCGGGGGCCCCTCGTTATCCAAACTGGCGTTCAACGCCCCCCCCCCCCGATTAATTTTCGCAATAACTCAAAAACCAATAGCGATATCGAAGTGAAACTTCGGGTACCTTCTTCTACATCAATTTTACGTCATCTGTGAAAAATAAAGCAATTTGGTCGAAAAATCAGGTAAACTTTAACAGACCGTACAAATGCCATATTTTGAGCAAAATGCAATCCAAAAACTCAAAAGATATAAAATGGCAAGGGCTACAACATGGCTATCTTGGATGTTTGACAATTTTGTTTTTTAATTCCCAACAATTAAACAAAAACGAAGAAAAAATGCCCACAAAATAAAATTGTTCAATTTTTTTTTAACGGAATATATGTCAGAACCACATATGGGCAACTACCATACCAAATGTTAAAATGATATCCCATTTATGACTGGCTTATGGCATATCAAGTATGGGTAACTCATGACGTCATGTTTTGAAACTGCGTGTTTTTGTTGCCTTTATTGACCAGATACAGACAAATAAATGTCAGTTCTGTATTTCTGAGACAAAACTGATCTAGAAACATGCCTTTTTCATTTAGATTTATCAATTTCAAATTTTGACTTCAGTGACCTGAACTTGACACTAACTTCACGTAAATGAAGTCAGGTGGTAAAATGACTCACTATCGAATTACACGTGGAAAATAACCCATAAACATGTGTTGCATGATTTTCGTAGATATTTTGCACATAGTGACCTTTTGTGACCTGACATTGACCTTGAACTTTGCCAACAATCTCACTTTAGCTTATACGGGATGTTTACCATACCTTTGGCAGCACTTTGGGTGATCATGGTCGTAATCGAAGGCTTTGGATGGCCCATAAACCCAATTACATCGATTTTTAACTTTGACCTGACCGTGACCTGACATTTGACAACACTTTTACATTGTTGAGTATGCTTTAGATTCGTCTCATTGAGAGCTTTTGAATGCCACCTTGCGCGTCTCGCTGCGATCATTGGTTCGGAAGATAACCAGGAGGGCCGTTCAATGCCCCCCCCCCCCCGTCAATGGTGTTCTGCGGAGACCCTAGTCAATGCCGGGTTAAAGTTTGGGTGATTTTATCGCTAAATTCGCGTAAAGTGACTAATATCGTGATAAATAAAGTGATACAAATCGACGAAATAGCTTGAATTTGTTTTAGCCAGACGTGTAATTGATCTGGAAGAAGGTACCGAACGTTTCAGATTGATATCTTGAACGGTTTTTAAGTTATTGCGAATATTCGACAGGGGGGGGGGGTATTCCTCCTCCCCGGTCAAGCGCGGGTTTTAAGGCTGAAACACAGTCTTTACGCAGCTGCAGAAAACCCATGCGGGTGCCCGCGGGGATTCCAGGGTAAAAAGTCAAAAGGTAAAAAGCAAACGTCCGGAAAGTCGAGGGACGAAAAGTCGAGGGGTAAAAAGTCGCCAACGCTAAAAGTTGAAAGATAAAAAGTAGAAAAGGTAAAAAGTAAACATGGCAAACAGTCAACACGCTAAAAGTCGAATAGTAAAAAATCGTATGGATAAAGTCGAAAGATACAAATTCGAAAAGGTTAAAAGTCAACATGGCAAAAAGTCGAATAGTAAAAAGTCGTGTAGATAAAAGTCGAAAGATAAAAAGTCGAAAGATAAAAAGTCGGAAGATAAAAAGTCGGAAGATAAAAATTCGAAAGATAAAAATTCGAAAGATAAAAATTCGAAAGATAAAAATTCGAAAGATAAAAAGTCGAAAGATAAAAAGTCGAAAGGTAAAAAGTCGAAAAGGTAAAAGTCAACATGGCAAAAAGTCAATACGCCAAAAGTCAAATCGTAAAAAGTCTCATAGCTAAAAGTCAACGCGCAAAAAGTCAATGATTGGGTCAGTTGAATTTCATTTGGGTATTGTGAATAGTTTGATGCATCTAATCCAGAGTAAGTATTTGTTTGCTTGGGTTTGGGAGGGTTTGTTTTGTCATGGTCGGCAAAATACCTTCTGATGGCATAGTTGTTCATGATACATGACTCAGGGATTGCATCAATACACATCTTGACTGAAGTTTGTCGCAAAAGTGGAATCGAAGCCACGGTTAAGGGTATGCCAATTGCCATATTTTATTTTGTGCATAACTAGTGAACAGGAGATAAGCAAGTCAATTTGAATTTTCAGGCCCTCGGTAACGTTATCGTTTATCACGAGAACTTACATACTTTGATCGTATACGATTAAAGTGTAAGATATGGCAATGTATTGTTGAAGGAATATATTGCCTAAGGAAGGAAGCTTTGAAGAGTTCAACCAAAAAAGAAACGTTGACAACTTGCTTAGGGATAGGTACCGTTGGATGCGGCACTGCTGAGTCTGATCTTCAGTTATAATTTGAACCATATATAACATATATGGTTCATAAATACATAAGAGATGAAGTACTTATTTTTTATCAATGTGTGAACACGTTAATACATGGGTCACACCACAATCAACTAACCAAAGCATAAGTCGACTAATCTCAATTCTTTTAAACTGTAGGTAGGTAGGTAATAGTATGTACATATCTTTTGGATATGTACATTGTACATACGTTATTGAGGTATAAAACGCGACTTCCGCGTTAATAGTCGGATAGTCCAAAGAAAAGAATTGAATGAACGGGAAGTCAAGAGACGAAAATTCAATGGGCCAAATGAACTGATTATTGTCATTGAATCTTTGCCATTTCAACTTTTTACCTTTTTACTCTTCATCTTTCGACTTTTATCGACGTCGACTTTTTGCTATTTGACTTTTTACGTATTGATTTTTTTCCATCTCGACTTTTTACGTTTTTTACTTTTCATCTTTCGACTTTTAGCGACGTTGACTTTTCACCATTTCGACTTTTTATCCTTCGACTTTTTGCCATTTCGACTTTTCGGCTTTTGACTTTTAGCGACGTCGACTTTTTACCCCTAGACTTTCCGTCCATTACTTTTTATCTTTTGACTTTTTACCCTAAAAAAGTCAAAAGATAAAAATTTCGTCTGTTCCCATTCCCTGTTGCGCTTTTCGTCTGTTGACTTTTTACCCTGTTGACTTTTTGTCACTTGACTTTTTATCCGTTTGACTTTTGGTCCGTCGACTTTTTTCCATGTCGACTTTTTGACTGTTGACTTTTTGTCATTTGATTTTTTATCCGTTTGACTTTTGGTCCTTCGACTTTTTTCCATGTCAATTTTTTGACAGTTGACTTTTTACCCTGTTGACTTTTCGTCAATTGACTTTTTATCCGTTTGACTTTTTTCCACGTCGACTTTTTACCCGCCGACTTTTAGGACTTTTGACTTTTTACTATTGACTGTTCCTTCACTTAACATCCGTTTACTTTTTGCCATTCGACTTTTCGTCCGGCACACGCCTGCGGGCGCCTATTCAAATACATGGGTCAATTTCAGCAGTTGACTTTTCTTCCCGCAACGTGCGCATCGTGCAGTTGTTGCGACCTCCATTAAATGTATTTGAATAGGCACCCGCGTCCACTTCGCGCAGCTGCGCGAAGACTGCACCTTTAGTCACTTTAACAATAATCACTGAATGATCAAAAACGTAGCAGACGAGGCGGCTCGGAGCACATATAGACCTACGATTAATAAATGTCATGCCCCTCACAGCAAAGCGTGATGATGAATTAGGTACCAATGAACTTGGTTTTGTGACGGTATTTCTTGATTGCATGGCACTAATTCTGGTACCAGGGCAAGGTTATTCTAGTGGCACGCAATCTAATCTGGTACCAGGGCAAGGTTATTCTTATAGTGGCACGTAATCTGCTTTCATTGAATAATCTGCTCATCAGGCATCCAAAAAGCGGTAATAATTACTGACATCGACACTTTTTGTATCTAGGCAGTGGTGACTGTGAGCTTTCACCTTCTTCGATGGAACGTTTTGAAAGCTAGTATGGGCTGAAGTTTTATTTATGAAACAGTCCTGTTTCTCCTTGCGAAACAGGACTTAGTCTTGCGTTAGTCTTGAAGCGCCTCTCCAGGCGCTTCAAGACTAACGCCATATTATATCTTGTTTAATAGAATGGTCATGTCAAAAACGCACATATCCAGGCATTCTGTACAATGACTGACCGGTCAGGCATTCTGTAGAATACCTAGGCAATCTATATAATGCCTGACCGGCTGGGCAATCCATAGAATCTCTGACCAGTTAGGGATTCTATAGAATACCTAGGCATTCTATTGAATGCCTGATTCTTCATATTGCCTGTAGCATATACATCAGCAAAGATGACGACACCGCGAGGTCTGGTTTTGTGTGTTGTACTCGTAGGTAGTTTCGACGTTCCACCGAGAAGTGCGGGATAACTTTTGTATAGTAACAGACCCCCGCCGGGCCGGTCATGTACCCACACGGAGACAGGTATCCGTATCTGAGTATACCTCAGTCCCCGCCAGTAATCAGACGGGCGGCTATCTGCCCGACGGCCGGCCGCTATCGGCCGTGACCGACGGGCGGCCGCTGCTCCGCCGCCTCTCCGCCGCCGATACCGTGCCACGGGCCGCTCCGCCGCCGATACCGTGCCACGGGCCGCTCCGCCGCCGTTCCCGTGACCCGGGCGGCGGCACATCTGCCCCGTCCCGGGCCTCAGTCTCAGCCCTGACCCGCCCGTCACGGCCGCCCGCTGCGGCGGCCGTGTGGCGTGGGAAACCCCGGGTCTGCGGCCACACGGCGCCCGGCCAGCCGTGATGCGTGCTAAGCTTCGGTACGGGGCGCGCTGTCTGCTCACTAAGGAGTCAAGTGTGGTGTGTCCCCAGTTCGATAGGACCCCAGCAGAGATGGTACACATCAGGTTTGTGATATGGGCTATTATGTACGTCTGTACGAGGAAAACCAATAAAATGATGCACAATCAGTACCTGACAGAGTTGTGAAACACAGCCGTAACCAGGGGGAAGAACTGGGCCTCACTCAACTAAGGTTCAGGGCACGGCATCAGTTGACTGGCTGGCTGGCATGCGCTGTTCGTGATCACGCCAAATTAAGCTCTAACTGTATCAGTGGCGTAGCCAGGATTAACTCCAGGGGGTGCAATTTTTATCAGGGGGGAAAGGTAGCCCCACAAAAAAAATCACCGGATTTGGCCCACTATATCCTTAGAGGGGCATATTTTCAACATTTTTTCCTTTAAAAAATAGACAAATATTTATTTTTTCGAGCAAAGTGGGCACGTACGGACCTTCAGGTGGTGGGGGGGGGGAGGGGGGGGGGGGGCAATTACCCCCCCCCCCCCCCCCCCCCCCCTTGGCTACGCCCCTGGAGAGGGCCCATGCCAGGTCTGAGAGGGCCCATTCCAGGCCTGAGAGGGCCCATTCTAGGCCTGAGAGGGCCTATTCTAGGCCTGAGAGGGCCCTCGAAAGGGTTCTTCCTCCTTATCATAGGGCTCTCTGACGACTAGGAGGGTCCTTGTATTGTGTGAGAGGGCGTTGGATCCGCTTCTCTCATGGTATTTTACGACATAAAATGACGGCCGCCAGGCCGTGTGGTTGCAGCCGGGCATAGGGGGCCCGGCAAAATCTCCCGGGTGAAGGAGCACCATTTGCACCCCCTGGCTACGCCTCTGAACTGTACACTATGTGGTGCATGTGCTGCGCTCACATGCCATGCTATGTATCTGTGACACCGCACTTATCCATACAAGTGACGTTGCAGTGACTGTGTGCTCAACAATATTTGACACTTCTTTAGCTCGCGTACAGGTGTACCGGTTTTATGGCCCCTCAATGAAAATTGCATCATCTGTTTTTATATAGCACAAGGACAGCCCTATATCATCAACAGCTTAAAAAGAACGGCTGCAGCACTCAGAAGCTGTCTGTGTCAGCGAAGGTCGGGCAGGTGCAGACTCCCAGAGCAGATCAGTCTCGGGTGCCGCTGGCCGGGTGCCGCTGGCCGGGTGCCGCTGGCCGGGTGCCGCTGGCCGGGCGCGGCTGGCCAACAGGCCATCACAGCACGAGACCGGACCAGTCTCGGACGGCACACTACCACGCGCTTGGCGTACTCCCTACACACGAGCAGCAAAACGGCGCTGCACGAGCGGCCCCGGTTTCCCAGACTGAGGCTGTGGTCGATCAGCACGTGCTCGCCGTACAATCAACACGCTGTAGTGTTGATGGGAAAACCGGATATTTGAAGGACACTGCCATATATGGGTACAGCAAATAACACCGGATAGTCAGTGTCTTGCTCAAGATCGTAAGAGCGAGAGTAAGCTGTCATGCGAGACATCTAGACAATGCCTTACAGTACCTTACCTTAAAATGTACAGTATGTACATATGTACATATGTACATATGTACATATGTACATATGTATGTACAGAGTACCTTAAAATGTTGAACGGAGTGGCATACGAAAACCTATAATTTAACTAAAGTGCTGAACCATCAATGACAAGACGGTGACATGGATGATGTTGTGCGTTACAACATTGGTATCCGCTAGGTTTGATGGGTCCAAACATCAGACACAGCATACACTGAATGCTATGCTTAAACACTCACGGTTCACACTTTCACGTCATTAATATTTCTGCAGCTTTTCTTATTACTAAGCTACATTGTCCTGTAACTGGATGCATGCCCATTGACACTCATTTAACACGCGCACTCGAGGGGGGGGGACGAAATCCGCCCCCCGTTTTGTTATGTGAATATCTCCTGATGTTACCGGTCGATATGCATCATTTTTGGCGTACCTGCTAAACAATGAACGGCGCGTTGTCTAAAGTGAGAAAAATACAAATCGGCCGAAAACATTGAGTTATAGGCCATCAAAGTTAAAAAAAAAATGAACCCAATGAAATGTTGATATGTAAATGACCGCAATGAAATGCTGATATGTAAATGAACTGCTATAAAATGCAACTTCTATCATCCCTATTGTATCATTAGATTTTCCAGCAAATCATTTAAGCCCATTTTGGGAGTATATACATGCACTCACTGCGTTTCACAACAATGTTAAGGCAAGGAGCGCATAATAGGCAAAAATGAGCATATTTGACCTCATCTGACCTTGAAGATATTCACCATGATCTTCATTGGTCATGCAATTTTCACAAAACATAGTTCCCCACAGAACCTTCCTACCCTACACATTTCGCTATTATAGCTCTCATGGGGGCCGAGATCTTAGGGGGGGGGGGGGGATCCATCACCCCCTCAAGTGCGTGTAATTATCAGAGGCCCTCCAGGGCGCGTGTTAAATAAACTAAACTTACTAGAGTAGCAATAAGAAAGTGAATAAAATGGAAGTTAATTTTAACTATACACATATGCCAATGATCATTCATCACATATCTTCCACATACAGACAATTTGAATCACCAAAGGACTATTCTGAACTCTTGTACTGGCCACATACTAGTGCATGAATATAATGCTGCTTCCTGTGACAATTTTCCTTCTCTGTCATTTTATTCCTGTCCACTCCCCAGTCATTGTGGCATACAATACCAGAAAAGTAACGCATTAATTGGCACACAAGGTCTGCTGACTAACTGCTGACTCGAACTGCTGTCTAGGTCTGCTGACTCGAACTGCTGTCTAGGTCTGCTGACTCGAACTGCTGTCTAGGTCTGCTGACTATCTGCTGACTCGAACTGCGGTCTAGGTCTGCTGACTCTAACTGCTGACTCGAACTGCTGTCTAGGTCTGTTGACTCGAACTGCTGTCTAGGTCTGCTGACTAACTGCTGACTCGAACTGCTGTCTAGGTGTTCTGACTCTAACTGCTGATTCGAACTGCTGTCTAGGTCTGCTGACTCGAACTGCTGTCTAGGTCTGCTGACTATCTGCTGACTCGAACTGCTGTCTAGGTCTGCTGACTCTAACTGCTGTCTAGGTCTGCTGACTCGAACTGCTGTCTAGGTCTGCTGACTCTAACTGCTGATTCGAACTGCTGTCCAGGTCTGCTGACTCTAACTGCTGTCTAGGTCTGCTGACTCGAACTGCTGACTAGGTCTGCTGACTCTAACTGCTGACTCGAACTGCTGTCTAGGTCTGCTGACTATCTGCTGACTCGAACTGCTGACTAGGTCTGCTGACTCTAACTGCTGACTCGAACTGCTGTCTAGGCCTGCTGACTAACTGCTGTCTAGGTCTGCTGACTAACTGCTGACTCAAACTGCTGTCTAGGTCTGCTGACTCTAACTGCTGACTCGAACTGCTGTCTAGGTCTGCTGACTCTAACTGCTGACTCGAACTGCTGTCTAGGTCTGCTGACTATCTGCTGACTCGAAATGCTGACTAGGTCTGCTGACTCTAACTGCTGACTCGAACTGCTGTCTAGGCCTGCTGACTCTAACCAGGTGAAGTATCGACCAGTGTTGGATTTTTCATTTAATGACCTGGTCCCGGAGAGTAAAAATCCATAGGTGGAGAAATTGTATTGTCGGGCAAGTTAAGATTTTCATTTTTGCTTTAATTATTTTACTTGGAAAGTAAAACAAAATCCTGATTTGTAATAGATATTAAATCCTTGTGAGGAAAATTGAATTATATTTTAACGACAATGTCGGTAAGACCAGGCGAAAGGAGAGCAAATTTCCTGAACAAATATGACGAGAGCAAAATTCTTTGGACCCAAAAAGTCCAGAAAATGGCCCAAATTCCAAGGCTGGTATCGACAATCAGCATCTGGCACGTAGCCAGGATTTTTCTCAGGGGGGAGGGGGTCACGTCGGTAGTAAAAACAAATTTCGCTCCTCAGCCATATGTTGTTGACTGGGGGGGGGGGGGGGGTCGTCAGAGAATCTCGTTTTATCTAGTGTTAATTTATTTTGCTCAGGGGGGTCATCTTGGCTTAGTCCCTAATCAGCATTCAGGTGTGTATTTTATGAAAGATGCATGAGACCATGCAGTTGCATTAGATCCACATAGCATTGCAACCAAAATTGTAATTGTAACCATTTTTTATTTTTAACCATTACCATTACCATACTATAACCATAACCATTTTTAAAGTAGCATTGTAACCATTTTTTGTGCTAGGTTGTCAGTGACTATTGTAATATGGTGGAGCTGCTTCTCTTAGTTAGTAATGATAACCCAGCATCAGTCACCTTAACCAAGATCTCATGGACAGTGTTGGACAATCAGCTTGACTGCAAACTTAGCAGACCAAATGGTGAAGGTGTGATGAAAACTGGTCACCTAACTCTGTGACATTCCCTTGCCTGAATATTGGTCACAGACTCACAACTGAAAGACAAAATATCAATTTAACTTATAAATATCAATACCTGACTACCTATATACCTATATACCTATATATACCTATATATACCTATATATACCTATATATACCTACCTATATACCTATATACCTGAGTTCTTACAAGATTTTAAAAAAAAATCAGTTCCAGATGATTTTGATGAGAACTCTCTATGCTTGGCAACACAACCCTTTATTGGCTGCAGAACACTGCTTTTAGTCATCATGCGTACATTATCATAGGATAAATATATTATATATCATGTGCACTCAAATACTTCTGCTTAATGCATTGCATAGTTGTGGTATATTCACAATAGTTGTATATATATATCATGTCTAACAGGAGTATTCCACTGCCATCAAATTGATTCTACCAGCCAAGAAAACCACGATTGATCACACAGTAGAGGATAATAAGCTAAAAATGCTATTCATTCAATTCAGCATTACGACGAACCGATGACGATGACTTCGTTATGACGATGATTACGGCCGCGAAGCGGCGTGAAATTTTAATTTTAAGTCCTGGAAAACGAAATGTTAATATTGGAACCACACCGTGAGGTGAAATGGCTTGGGGAGATGGTCCTGGCCTGTTTCCACTATCAGCTCTTCGGGACTCTAAACCGACAGCGTCGTCTCTTTACCCAACTAGTAATGATAGTCTACTTGTTTTAAGGTCAGCCTTGGCATATTTTCGTCTTTCATTTCTCGATCCCCGGGTGGTTCGCAATCTAAGCTAATCTACACACCGGGTGGTTCGCTTCTTCTGCGCAATAGATGTCGACAAAAAATTGTGCCATACATTTGGCAGCACAAAGGATTTCCCTATTATTAAACAAAATAATATGACATCACCAACCCAACTTTCCGCTTAAAACTAAAAGTTGAATATCTTCCAAGATAAACATTTTTTTCAGAAAAAAAGTTCACGAACATGTTCAGCTGACCTCGCCTGAAATGTAGACATACAATTAAGTGTGATTCGACAATTTTCACAAAGGTGGGACAGTCCCTTTAAGTGGGCTCAATGGGCCCCTGGACATGCTCGAGAGGCCCCTGGACAGTTTTGTGGACCCCTCGGTGGGCTCAATGGGCCCCTGGACATGCCCAAGAGGCCCTCTGGGTCGGTTCGAAAGCCCTTCAGCGTCTCTGAGGGCCCTTGACATGCACCAGAGTCAAGAGTGACCCTTGCCTGGTTTGAGGGCTCCTCTGTGACTTTTTGAAAGCTAATGCAAATGGTATCTGGGCTAATCTCGGCGGGGCCCCTCTGACCCATAAGGGGGGGGGGGGGACAATTGCCCCCTTGCCCCCCCCCCCCCCTGGCTGCGCCCCTGGTGCTATCCATATATCGAAATCATAAATGTGACCAGATTCGGCAATTGCTCTTATTCCACTGTAAATGACGATCTAAATATTGATTTTGCGAGGCAGCAACCACAGAATGAAATCAATTTTTAGATCGGTCATCAGCTGGCTAATCCAAGTTTAGATTGTGGTCAATTGGCAAATCAAAATTTAGATCGCTGAGGCTGCTGCGGGTGCCGAAATTGAGATCGCCGATCCTTACTTTGGCTATAATAGCCAAAGTAAGGAGCGGCGATCTCAATTTCAGCACCCGCAGCAGCCTCAGCGATCTACATTTTGATTTGCCAACTGACCACAATCTAAACTTGGATTAGCCAGCTGATGACCGATCTAAAAATTGATTTCACGACGATGAAATAATTTTTTTTTATCAAAATTTAGATCGCTGAGGCTGCTGCGGGTGCCGAAATTGAGATCGCCGATCCTTACTTTGGCTATAATATAGCCAAAGTAGCCTCAGCGATCTACATTTTGATTTGCCAACTGACCACAATCTAAACTTGGATTAGCCAGCTGATGACCGATCTAAAAATTGATTTCACGCTGTGGACCCTGCCTCGCAGAATCAATATTAAGATCGTCATTTACAGTGGAATAAGGGCGGATAGCACAACATGCTCTCCAACACTTTTATATAGCCGCTATAGCCGCTATATCTGCCAAAGTAGGGATCTGATCATTCCAGGTACAAAAAATATGATGGAGCGATTCGTGTAGTTTCAACCTAAAAAAATCGAGCGATGGGCATTAGGGGAAGATAGGTCAAGCGATGGGCAGATAGGGTGTTTGAAGGTGTGAATGTCAGGAAATCAATCGATTTTTAGATCAGATTTCCAAATAAGATTTTTGCTGACGACCTGAAGATGTGTTGTGTTGAACATCGTCAGAAATCGTCATCAACAATCCTGACCCATTCTGTCCAACATGATATTGATGTCTGCTGCAACACTTCCATGGGGCCTCCAAATTAATGGTGAAGAAATACACTGTCCTAAGCTTTTCCAGACATGCTGACCAAGCTTTTCGAACATACACATTAAATGGACTCACATTGCCAAATGTTGACTCTGCTGTTGACCTTGGTGTCACAGTTGATACCTCATTTAAGTGGACTTTCACATAGCCTGTTGAAGTCCAAAGTTTGTCGTTCCAGAGAATTCATGATATTTATTTTGAGAACACACATTCAACCTGTCTTAGATTACTGTTCTTGTCTTTGGAGTACTGGTTATGCTGGTGACCTGCGCCTGCTAGAAAATGTGCAGTAGCAGTGAACTAAGCAAATTGAGGGTCTCACAGCTATAAGCTACGCTGAATATCTACAAACCCTTCAGCTTTACTCCATTCAAGGAAGGCTGCTTAGTGCCAACCTAATCCAATACTGGACAATTTTGAATGGCAAGTCCTGTATTTCTCCTGGAGATATCTTTCAGCTGTCCTCAGAAACCCGTACCAGAGCTCATCGGCTCAAGCTCTTCTGCCCTTCAGTAAACATGGATGTTAGAAGTTTCTTTTCTGTGAGACCTAAATATTTGGAATTTGCTTCCCGCACTTGCAGTGTGCCTCTGACATTTGTATGTGCAAGCATATGTTGGATAACCACATCCACAACACTGTATGCCTTTGTTGAATAAGCAGATAGGTATCATGATTGATCAGTTGAAATATGTCATTGTATCCGATTATGTAATGGCTATGCGTACATGATTATGTTTATGATGTTTGCTCATTTGTTTGTTTGTTGGGGCTTAAGGGCGCGACGACTGCATGGTCAATTTGCGCCCATATGTTTGCTCATTTGATTATGAGCTCAATAATGACGAAACTGTTAGCTTTTATTTATATTATCAAGTCTTTGTTATCAAATGATCTTTTGGGAGATGCACAATTCCAGTCATTGTCTGCAAATGACATGACCAAACCATCTTCAACAGGACTGGCACATCATTTGCATTGAGGTTCCTCATTTTTCCTCTGGTCAATATCCTCTCAATTGTCCAATTTCTGATGCAATAACATGATGGAACCCAACCAGGTAAGAGAAGGGCATACTCCACCCATTTTAATGATGTCACAATAGAATTTGTGATCAATCCATTTTTAGATCGCCTCCTCGTAGTTTGCCCAACTGATTCCAACATCCCATACCAAACCTATTTATTCCAATCAACTGGGGTTGGTGTCTTATATAAAATGACTTAACTCACTTTGCCTTCCCCTCCCTGTGGAAGGGTCTGGTGAGGACTGAGGTAGCCTACCAGGTGAGTTAACCAGGTGAGATTGCATTTTGTTCACCAAAATCAATATTATAGTGATCACAATCAATAGGCACGAAGCATATCCAACAAAATAGGCCAAGTTGAACTGGACCATATCAAAGCTCGTTCCTTTCCTGCATCTACCTCCATGCTGATGCGGACGATGACTCACCCAAAGCTCTGTACCCCACGCCATATCCTGGCCTCTGTTGCTGAGATCAGAAGAAATATCCTGAGGCAGATTTTCAGTGCGTCCTTTCCGGTCACGTTCCAACACTGTCATAACATCATGAAGCAGAACCACAAGCTAAACAGGATATTTTACACTGAATCGCAACACAACCCGACAAATCCCACCACCACCCCGAAGCAAAACGCATCTGCGCGGATTTGTGTATTGGCGATTGACGCAAACATGAGAAATACGTTCGTGATAACTGCCTTTTTCTGTTTTTGGTAGCTACCGCATATTGTCAGTATGAGTATAACATACATTTTATGACGTCAATAATGAAAACATTAGGTGGTCTTCAACTCTTGGGTTGGTGTCTCTTACTCATTTATGACGTCAAAAATGAACCGAAATTGTCTTCTTGAATCGGTAGATTGAGTATTCTACTCGTGACCTCGCCCTTTCGGAGCTACCATTATTTGATATGGCAGGGTAGTGCGTCAAATTAGAAGCAAATTGATATTGCCCAATATCTGGCAGTAGTGCCAGATATTGGGCAATCAAGAATTTTAAAGCCCGTTGCCTCAGAATCGCCTGAATCTTGGCAGGTATGTCCTCCTTGCCACACTAAACACGAAAAACGTAACATTAACTTGGCAAAATGGCTACTTTCAGCGTTATATTGTTTACAAGATCTGCAGTTTTGAGGCCCGTCGCCTTCGAACTGCCTGAAACTTGTCAGGTAGGTCCTCCTTGCCAAACTGAATCCGACAAACGTAAAAGTAGCCTGTAACATTGGCTGCTTTCAGAGTTATACTGTTTACCAGATCTACAGTTTTGAGACCCGTCGCCTTATAATTATCTGAAACTTGTCAGGTTGGTCCTCCTTGCCACACTGAACACGAAAAACGTAAAATTAGCCTGGAACAATGGCTACTTTCAGAGATACCGTTTACCAGATCTACAGTTTTGAGGCCCGTCGCCTCAGAATCGTCTGAAACTTGGCATGCAGGTCCTCTTTGCTACGCTGAACACGAAAAACGTAAAATTAGCCTGGAATAATGGTTACTTTCAGAGTTATGCTGTTTACCAGATCTACAGTTTTGGGGTCCGTCGCCTTATAATCGCCTGACACTTGGCAGGTAGGTCCTCCTTGCCACGCTGAACACGAAAAATGTGAAATTAGCCTGGAACACGGGCCGCTTTTAAAGTTATACCGTGCTATGCTGTGAATGTCTGTCAGTTGAATATCTGGCTAACTTGACGCGGTAAGCTTCCAATTCCTAGACAGTCGTTTCAAAATAAAGGAAGACAGACATTCAAAACTTAAAACGGTATAACTTTATAAGTAGCCCGTGTTCCAGCCTAATATTACGTTTTTCGTGTTCACCGTGGCAAGGCATGTTTCAGGAGATTATAAGGCGACGGACCTCAAATCTGTAGATCTGGTAAACGGTATAACTCTGAAAGTAGCCACTGTTCCAGGCTTATTTTAGGTTTTTCGTGTTCAGCGTGGCAAGGAGGACCTACCTACCAAGTTTCAGGAAATTCTGAGGCGACGGACCTCAAAACTGTAGATCTGGTAAACGGTATAACTCTGTAAGTAGCCATTGTTCCAGGTTAATTTTACGTTGTCAGTGTTCAGTGTGGCAAGGAGGACCTACCTGCCAAGTTTCAGATGATTATAAGGCGACGGGTAGGATGCATCAAAATACACCTTTTCTTGATATCGATCTGTCTGGGTGATAAAAGTGTTCGATTGGATATTATTAGAGCGCGTGTAAAATATTTAAGCGATCGGTAGTGATTTACAGGTCCAACACAAGCATATAGAAGACACTCCAGGGTCCTCTTTAGCCCGGCATTGGCTGGGGTGGTGGGCAAATTGCCGCCTGGCGAATATTCGCGATATATCAAAAGTGTATGGAGGCATCGATCTGAAACGTTCAGTATGTATTGTATTTATATTCGTATTATATTCTTACATTAATGTCACACATCTTGAGAAACTTTCAGGTACAGGTCACTTCCAGACTGGTTATTGATTCGACACTGATTGAATCGATTGGAATCGTTCAATCAAAATTCATTGAAACAAAACATAATTGATTCACCACCAGATATTTTGATTCATGAATCGTGATTGAATCAAAACCCGCATCAAATCAAGGCTGATTGAATCAAAAGATTGAACGATTCAAGTACACTGGTAAATTGTCCAAATACATGGAGTCCCAGTGGCTACATTCAATTATACTGAAATACTATTGCTGTACCAATGTTTTAATGATTATATATATATGCATGTTTCCATTTGTATTGATGTGACATAAATTCACCTCATATATTCAAATGTTGAATCAAACGTGAATCAATTAAAATATTTGTTTTGATTCTTTGAATCAGAATGAATCAATTCTCAAAATTGTATCCGTGAATCGAAGGGTGATTGAATAATTCAGATTCCAAAATGAATCATGATTGAATCGTTCCAAAAAAGTTGAATCAATAACCAGTCTGGTCACTTCAGGTCATTGACCTAGGATCATTTGCCCGAAAGCATATCAAGCGAGTTTTCATGAACTGATCCGTTTTAATTGTTCTCACTGTAGTTTTGGACTACAAACTGTACTTAGAGGAAATGTGTTTCTCCGCCACTAGCATTCTGATTGTGTCTGACCTTTGACCTCCACACCCGGGAAAACCCAGCGATGGGAGGTATGTCAGCCCCAGACATTTCGATGTCGACACCCGACATCGCACCCAGAGCGCAGAGGAACCCGGGCAGGAGTATAGGATCGGACCACCTACTCGTCAACCTGTCCCTCCAGGCTTCCATCCGACCCACCCGCCGGGGCACAGGGAAACACTGCCTCCGACGCGCCGACTGGACGACCTTCAGAGACACCCTCGAAGACTGAAGACACCCTCGACGTCAACATGGACTCCAGCATTGAACAACTGAACAGGGACGTCACCACTGCCATCATCTCCGCGGCTTAGAAGCACATACCGTACGGCAATGACAACGGAAAGCACGACCCTTCTGGACAGAGAGGTGCGAGGAGGCGGTTAGAGCCAGGGACCGAGCGGTTGACGCGGTAGCGCGCCCGTACCACAGTGCCGAGGACGTCCGGGCCTACCAGGAGGCAGGCCGACACCGTCATCGCCGAGGAAAAGAAGAAACGCCTCATCGACAAGCTACAGTCCATGAAACCGGACGCCGACATCTGGCGCCTGATCCACAGGCTGGACGGGAAACTTACGAAACCCAAGCCCAACGAACCGATCTCACGACCACAGAGGGGCCACCTCACACCAACCTAGCCGGCTACATCAGATCAGGAAAAGGCAGACTTGTTCATTTGATAATATACTAGGGTGTCGACATTGAAGAACGACAAGGAGCGCGACCGTCCCTAGGCTATAGTCCAGGAAGCCCAAAGAATAATAAAAAGCTGCCAGTGCGACATCAACAAAACCAACCTCTGCAGCCCCTTCTCCCGAATAGAGCTCAAGAATGCGATCAACGAGCTGAACCTGGGTACCGCTCCTGGTCCAGACGAAGTCTGCAATGAGATGCTCCGACAACTGGGACCAAAGGCGGAGACAGCCGTACTCCATCTCATGAACAGGACGTGGAGAGAGTGGCGGCCCAGCCGCCTGGTGCACGTCTACCACCATGATCCTGAAGAAGGGCAAGCCCGCAGCTGAATCGGCAAGTTATCGCCCAGTCTCCCTTCTCTCATGCCTGGGCAAACTAGCGGAGCGCCTGGTGCAGAGACGAATGCAGGCGTGGCTTGAAACAAACAAACAAGTTCAACAAAAAACAAGCGGGGTTCAGACGAGTCCGCAGCACAGGGGACCAGCTGGTGAAGGTCCCTTAAAGGAAATGGTTCACCTTCAACATTAGTTTTAAACTGAGATAGCAGTTCGGTAGCCCGTGTTGGGAAACCCCTATCTGCAAGTTTTCTTGACTGAAAAGACTCTCCAGCCGAATATATTTGAGTTTGTGGCGAAGGAAGGCGGTGCTGGCGAAAGAATGTTGTACTGGTTCTAGCCCGGGCAGAGGCTATACCATCAGCCAATCAGCTTGCAGCTGGTGCTAGCAAGCGATCGCCGGCCGCCGGTTGGCACATCTCCATTGCGAGTTTATCTTTACGCGACTACTTTCGAATCTGATTGGCTGAACCATTGTTTACATTCGCGTGACGTCAGGACTCTGATTCAGAGAGTATGCATATAGTTTTGATAAACAATACAAATTTACGGCCTTCTGTCCTGCATCGGCGCGATATAAGGCCATTTTTGACAATATAAAAAGAAATTGTATTAAAAATATAATCAAATCGTGTTGGGTAAAATTTTCCCAAGGTGAACTATTTCCTTTAATCCATCTTCGACGTCCTGGAGGACGCAGACCGACTGCGATCCGTCCTGGTGCTGGTGGACTTCCGGGCGGCTTACGACCGCGTCTGGCACGACGGCCTGACCGTGAAGATGGCGCACCTCGTCCTTCCAACGTGCATGATCAGAGTGACGATGCCCACCCTCCGAGACCGGCGAGCAAGGGTGAAGGGGAACTCCACCCTCTCCAGCAACCGAAATCATCCGCAGGGCCTAGCGCAGGGGTCGATCCTGGCCCCGTTACTCTGGCTCACATATGTACGTAAGTGACGTTATGACGTACTAGCGGGGCCCGAGCCAGCCGTACAGCAGTCAATCTATGCCGACGACCTCGGCCTCTGGGCATCAAACCGCAGACTGAAGGAATGC
This sequence comes from Chirona hameri, assembly GCA_036785665.1. Lineage (NCBI taxonomy): Eukaryota > Metazoa > Arthropoda > Thecostraca > Balanomorpha > Balanidae > Chirona > Chirona hameri. The sequence continues at coordinate 3,262 of JAXIVJ010011986.1, read as the reverse complement.
GGGCGATCCCTCCATCGGGCGCTAGAAGCCCCCTCGACCCATGGTGTGCTACAAGGAAAGTCAGCCCGTTAGTACAGAAATGTTCCACGACAACCTTCTCCCTGTCACCCCCTGAAGCGCGGTGCTAGCGAGCCATGTGCAAAACGGAACAAAAATCGTTATTTTAACCCCAACTCTATCGCCTTTCACCCACATTCGAACAATAAGCAGACCCAGACAGATCGAATTATTCAATTTACAAAATCACCTTGTAATTTGATGCACCCTAAGCGACGGGCCTCAAAACTGTAGATCTGGTAAACGGTATAACTCTGAAAGTAGCCATTGTTCCAGGGTAATTTTACGTTTTTCGTTTTCAGCGTGGCAAGAAGGACCTACCTGCCAAGTTTCAGACGATTCTGAGGCGACGGACCTCAAAACTGTGGATCTGGTAAACGGTATAACTCTGAAAGTAGCCATTGCTCCAGGCTAATTTTACGTTTTTTTCGTGTTCAGTGTGGCAAGGGATACATCCTGCCAAGTTGCAGGCGATTCTGAGGTGACGGGCTTTAAAATTGTTGATTGTCTAATATGATCAGATGGACTACTGCCTGCCAGATACTCCAGTATCTGGCACTACTGAAGGACATTGACCCTCATTTTCAAGGTCAAAGGACAGGCAGCTCAAAACGACCCGAAGTTTTTTCCGTCCTTTGATCCTGAAAATGAGGGTCAAGGTCATTTGCCACGAGTGAGGGTGCAAAGGCTGCGGCTAGATATTGACCCGAGTAATCGAATAAGACCAGACTGATTATTGATTCGACTCTAATTGTATCGATTGGAATCGTTCAATCAAAATTCCTTGAATTAAACAAAAATAATTCACCACCAGATCTTTTGATTCGATCTTTTGATCGTGATTGAGTCACAACCCGCATGGAATCCCTCCTCTTTTTATCCCTCCTATATATCTATTTGAGCAGTGGCGGATCTAGGTTTCGAGTTATTGGGCAATATCAATCTGCTACTAATTTGACGCACGTTATTATTCCATCCCCAAAATGACTTAAAACCCCCCAAAAAATATCCATCACCGTTTTAATCAATTCATCACCGAAATTACTTAAACATCACCTTTTTCTGATATCACTGAAATGAATGATATGACACCGAAATGACCTAAGATATCACCGGCCGGATTGACTTGAATCATCACCGAAATTACTTACAGCACTGATTATAACATGTACTACGCTGGTGCCGCAACGGACAGTGGCATGGGTGCAGAATTGTTTTCAAAGTTGCCCTAGCCGAGGCCCGAGGTTTTTTTTGCCAGACTTCTACTAGCCACCTCTAGGTTAGGCTAAGTGTTATTTTTTCCGGAAAATGTTAGGTTAGGTTAGGTTAGGTTATATTTTTTGCGAGGTGGCGAGCAGCAGTCTGGGAAAAAACGCGGCCCGAGGACAGGGGCGTAACGAAGGGGGGCACGTGGCGGGGGGAGGATGTCCGTGAAGTTACCGACGGATTGGGATTTGAATTCAGCGTCGAGTAGCGATTCGCTTCAAAATGTGGGAACAGGTCATTTGGGGCACGCTGATCACGAAAATGAGATACATGTTGACATTCAAGGTCATCTTCAAAACCATTTTCGTCAAAGGACGGGGGGCTCAAAATGACCCGAAGCTGGTGTCCGATCGCCAAAACAATGATCTCATTGCATTGATCGGGTCAATATCTAGCCGCAGTCTTTGCAACTTCACTCGTGACAAAGGACCTTGACCCTCATTGTCAAGGTCAAAGGACGGGCGGCTCAAAACGACCCGAAGTTGTTTTCCGTCCTTTGACCCTGAAAATGAGGGTCAAGGTCATTTTCCACCAGTGAGGGTGCGTAGACTGCGGCGAATATTGACCCGAGTAATCGAATAAGACCAGACTGGTTATTAATTCGACTCTGATTGAATCGATTGGAATCGTGCAATCAAAATTCCTTGAATAAAAAAGAATTGATTCACCACCAGATTTTTTGACTCATGAATCGTGATTGAGTCAAAACCCGCATGGAATCCCTCCTATCCCTCCTATATATCTATTTGAGCAGTGGCGGATCTAGGTTTCGAGTTTGTTATGTGAGTGTGAGCAGTTATCATCAGAATCATCAGTAACAATAGATTATTATGATGTAATCATTTTTGGAAAATGAAAAAAATGGAATTTCAACGCGTGATCTCAGGTTAAATCACGTGATTTTATAATATGGCCATTTCAAATTCGGAATTTTGTCCATGCCAGAATCGACATCTATACATAAGCCTTCGATGCTTAAAAAATTGCTATATTTTTTAATCTCTAAATATTTTATTTTTATTTTTGTATTTGGAAAAATCATGGTCACCAGCACAGCACGTCTTTAGTAATAGCTTTGTACGTAATTGTGCTAGAAAGCTAAAATAAACGGCATTATGCTTATCTCGTCGACCTGCTTTAAATGATATATAACATCAGCCTTGTAGTCGCTCTGTGACCTCAAGGTCACGTAACCAGAGGCCACCCAGGGCAGCCAACGTCAGATCGACCAAACCATAACATCCTACTTCTCGTATTTCGATTGAACTAGGTGTCGGGAGTCAGCTGGGCCATAGATTCACGCTGTAAAATGTTCAGCCCCGCCCGTCGAACGGTTTTCGAGTTATAGCCTCAGGTATCTCTTTAATGTCGCCCAAAGCTTTAATTTTGTTCGGGCGATATCTCCCATATACATAATTCGAATTGTATAACCACAGATAAGAGGAGACCTGGATTTAACACGAAATTTTCGTCCTCTTATTTTATAGCCGAAATTTGAAACGGAGTTGTTAAGCTGAGCCTTTATGTCTCGGCTCGTGAAAATGCGAGTCCAGCACCGTCGTTCACTGCTGTGCTTAAAATAAGAGGCAGAATATTTCGTGTCAAATCCAAGTCTCCCGTTATCTGTGTATAAACCTATGTATCATCGGAATAGCCATTAACCACATTTTTTGTTTTGTTTTGAGAACCCGAATGGAAAAGTGTCGAAATTTTGGTATGTGACCTCAGGTCAGGTCACGCGATTTTGTTATGTTCTCAGATAAAATTCGGGATTTGTCTTCGGTGGAATAGGATGGTGCAGGTCCTTTGAATCAACGTGACAACCAATTCCGCTCAGTGGTCAAGATCACGTGATGACATAATGCAATATTTCGCCGATAGAGGCGTCTGTGGGTCCTCAGCAGTGTTCGTCACGGGCCCACCAACCCCCAGCCCGGCC
>JAXIVJ010011985.1:0-41749 GCA_036785665.1 Chirona hameri | reverse complement strand
CGCAAAAATATATACGAAAGTCATGCAACATATGTTTTATGAGTTATGTTACATGCATAATTCGATAGTGATAGTCATTTTACCATCTGACCTCATTTAAGTAAGACTAATATCAAGTTCAGGTCAAGGTCAGGTCACAAGGTCAAAATTTGAAATTTATAAATCTAAATAAAACAAAAAGGCTAGACCAATCTAGACCAATTTTGTCTCAGAAATACAGTGCTGGCATTGACTTGTCTGTATCTGGTGACTAAAGGAAAACACAATTGCAAAATATGATGTCATGAGTTACTCTTACTTAGGGAGCCATACGTCAGTCAAAAATAAATATATTGCTATTAAATTTGGTTTGGATATTTTACACATGTGGTTCTCCAACATGTATTCCGTTTGTTTTATGTTTTAAAAATGTTGATTTTGAAGACATTTGATTTTTCTTGTTTTTGCTTTCATTTTTTGGGTCAAAAACCAAAATGTTCATAATTCCGAGGAACCCAGTTTGTAGCTCTTGCCATCCGCTATCTTTTGACGTTTTGTATCGCATTTTGCTCATAATATGGCATTTGTACGGTCTGTTAAAGTTTGGCTGATTTTTTCGTCAAACTCGTGTGTAATGACATCACTAAATTTACTAAATCTCTATTTTTTGGACGAAATTGCTTCATTTTTGCACACAAGACGTACAATTGATGTATGAGATGGTACCACGTCGTTTCACGTCGATAGTGCTATTGCTTTTTTAGATATTGCGAAAGTTCGTCAGGGGAGCGAAAAACGCCCCCCTCTCCCAGCCAATGGCGGGTTAACTGGTATCTTCCATCAGAGTCATGCTTACGTATTTTTCCCTTTGTGTGGTATTTTTGGATCTTGTGTTTGGATCCCCCCAGTGTCCCAAAATTCGTCGATTTGGGTGGGAAATGACACCTAAATATGAATAATTTTCCACTCTCGCTCCCCATTTTAGGTGTGAATTTTCCACTCCCAAATTATAAATTGTGATATTGATTCGGACATAAATAGACATAAATATAGACGAAAAATGCATTATTTCAAAGACAACTACTGCTTTTCATATTCAAAGCAGAAATCAATAATGTACCATTTTCTACATAATTTTCCACTCTCATGTTTTTGGGGGCTCGAATTTTTCACTCTGATGACAACCAAGCAAAAATGGAATTTTGGGACACTGTGACCCCCCCCCCCCCCCCCAACGCAGTGATTTTCCCTTAAAATAGGCCTTGGGGTGGGGTGCCTCTGCTCTTTGTATATATACGCAGGCTGCTTCTGCACGTGCGCACGTGCACATCCCTATTCTATATCTCAGGAACGGCTGAGCCGATTGTGTTCAAATTCGGTGTGTGGTCAGGGACCTCTCAGCCGCCTATTTCCCACAAGTAAGGGGTGGGGTGCCTCTGCACGCGCGCACGTGCGCACCCTTTTTCGTATCTCAGAAACTACTTGCCCGATCCAGTTGAATACGGCGCCTTACTGGTGGTATCACTTTTGCCCGTACACACTGCATACTTTGTTTGTTGCTGATACAGCCACTGGCGAATCCAGGAGGGGGAGGGGAGGAAAATGCCCCCCATTCCACGCTCGACGGGGGCTGTAATATAAATTAGCCGTCCCCCCCTCCCAAAAAATAATAATAATAATAATAATAATAATAATAATAATAATAATACTACTAATAATAACAATAATAATAATAATAATAATAATAATAATAATAATAATAATAATAATAATAATAATACGGTGAAACTGGCAATGAAAAATGGGTACTGACAGCGAAAAATAACTTCTTGCGAAATAAATAAATCGTTATGTCTTGCCTCGTTCGTGTTTCTGTGGCGAGCGTGTCGGTGCGCTCGTTATCGCACGCGTCGGGGGTCAGTGCGTTTATGGAGCCTTAAACGCACTGACGTCTCACGTTTATGGCAGTCGTGGCAGTCCGGCGGGGGCCGAGTCTGGGTCACATCTGGCTGCCAGCCGCTGCCTGTCATGGCGATGACAGCCCCGTCAATCCGCGGACGACAGGCAGTCTGGCTGGGGCGGCGCCACTGTGTGGACCAGGGGGTGTTGTCCCAATACATCGGGTATGTTCTGTTCTGCGCGACATTACCACAGTTTCTTCTATTTGGTAGCATTTCGGTAGCAGTAGGGAAAGTGGCGCTATTTTTTATCTGGACGCTATTTTTATTTGTATTTTTTCTGACGCTATTTTTTATCTGGAGCGATTCACAACCTATGACACAACCTATAGGGCACAACGAACATGACGTATAAGTTTGAATTGTACATGCAGCGTCGCCGCAGCCTTTGGTCTCGCCTGCTGAGGAGCGCGAGAGGGAATCTTGAAAGTTGTTTTGAAATTTGACTATACGGGATATTTCGAGCTGAAAAAAAAACGAATATGGCATTTATTTGGACGATAGATGGATATCCGTCGACAAATGGGCAGCTTCTCTTTTCGCCTCTATGGCCATACAAAACTCCATGACAATTATGACTTCATGGACAGTGCTCATTTTAACATGTTAACGGGGGGGGCAAATGCCCCCAGTGAACTGTTTTGCCCCCCCCCCCCAGTCAAGCAATGTTGCCCACACTGATTTCAGTATTGCCATGTCATTTTTCGCTTGATAGGTACTCAATTAATATAAAATATGCTTACCTGGTGATAAATCTATACAAATCCAATGCAAATGTCATGATAGTCCTAAGTTTTAGTATTTCCCAGCCAAAATAAGTATCTTTAAATTTTTTCCAGAATATCTTGAATTGAAATATCCTTTGAACAATTGCTCATTAGCGGCAGAGTGGGAGAGATCGGGGGTTGTTGAATCAAGAACGTCGCCACACAATTTGGAGTGGGTGCGTGCAACTGCTGAGCCGATTGTGTTCAAATTTGGTGTGTGGTTAGCAGGGCTGGAGATCCTGGGAGGGGGGGGGGGTCGGGGGTCCCGATCCTCCTGGGCCCCCGGATGTTACAAACTGAGGGGGGGGGGTCCAAGGGGGTCCAATATAAAAATGAAAACTGGGTGGGGGTCCTCTTGAGCAGAAGAAAGCGAACGGTCATAGGTCAGAATGGGCCCTACACATGCCAAAATGGAACTTATAAACCGAGTTGGCCGTCTTCAACTCGGCATGGGTGATCCATGCCGACTGAAAAAATTGCCTGATGGGGCCTCGGTTAGCCAGAGGCCCTCGGTCGCCCTGAGATAGCCCTTGGCCGGCCTGAGAGGGCCCACAATCGGCCTGTGAGTGCCCAGAGCCGGCCTGGGGGCTCACAGTCGGCCTGAGGGGCCCTTGGTTGGCTTGAAGGGGCCCTCGGTTGGCTTAAGGGACCATCGTTCCGCCAGAAGGGTCCTCGGTCGCCCTTAGATGTCTTTCCTACGGCCTGAGGGGGCCCTCAGTCAGTGAGAGGGGGCCCATAGTCAGCCTGAGAAGCCCTCGGTCGGCATGAGATGGCTCTCAGTTGGCTTGATGCCTGAGGGGCCCTCAAGTCGGCTTGAGGGACCCTCGGTTAGTCAGGAGAGCCCAAGACCTCAGTCGGTCTAAGGAAGCCCTCGGTCTTTCTGGGAGGCCCTCAGTCAGCTTGAAAGGGTCCTCGGTGGGCATGCGGGACCCTCGGGCTTCCTGAGATGGCTCTCGGCCGGCCTGAGAGGCTTTCGATCGGTCTGAGGTGCCCTCGCTCGGCCTGAGATGTCCCTCGGTCGGCTTGATGGGGCATTTGGTCAGCTTGGGGCCCTTGGTTGGCCTGAGTTGGCCCGGTCGGCCTGAGGGGTTCTCGGTCAACTTGAAAACCCTTGTTTGGCCCGAAGGGCCTACGTCGGCTTGACGGAACCCTCAATCGGCTTGACAGGGCCCTCGGTCAGTCTGAGAGTCCTCGGTCGACTTTAGGGGGCTCTCGGTCGGCTTGAGGGAGCCCTTAGTCGGCTTGAAGGAGAACTGTCGGCCTGAGGGTCTGAGGACCCGAGCGTATTTCGGCCTGAGGGTCCCTGGTCTGGTCTGAAACGTATTTTTAAGACTTGATCGTGCCTAATTCCTGGCTGAGATGGCCCTATGCCAGTCTGAGTGGGCCTTCTCAATCTGAATGGGCTCTATGTCGGCCTGGGAGGGCCTTAATTCGGTAAGAATTAAGGCCTCCTCAGCGTCTTTGAGAGGACTATCTGTCGACCTGACAGAGCTCGCCGCTGGTCTGAGGTGCCTTGCTGGGTCCTCCAAGGTCTTCTACTGTTGGGCAAAATGGGCAATTGCCCTCCCCAAACGAAAAATCAAATCGGTATGCAAATGTATGTTTTTGCCCCTCCCAAAAATCACGACTTGAAAATCTCTTTACTTTCTCCCGCTCAACAACTTCTCGCTGACGCCCCCGGTCAACAACTCTTCCCTGCCCCCCCCCCCCCCCTGGTCAACAACTCTTCCCTGACCCCCCTCCCCCATTCAACAACGTTAGTTTCGCCACTACCCCGGGGCCCCTTGTATTGCGGGGGACCTGTGGCTGGTGGGCCCCCTCCAGGCTGGACCAGCAGACTCAAAAAGAGATCTCCAGTCCTGGTGGTTAGGGATCTCTCAGCCGTCACTTTCCCACAAGTCAGGAGTGAGGTGCTTCTTTACGTGCGCACGTGTGCACCACGTATTTGTATCTCAGAAACTACTTCCCTGATCGAGTTGAAATTCACTATACATTTCCTTTGCGTTCGCTCGTTCAGCGCCAACTACGGCGCCTTACTGGTTCGGTAAAAAAGTTATGGAAAACAATGACGAATGACCTCAGGGTGAATAGATTTTACCTCGTGGAGGTCACAGGATAAAAATACACATGGATCTTTGCATTGGCGGATCCAGAACGGGTGTTTTTTTTTGGGAAGGGGGGGGGGCAAATTCCAAAAAGTCTCACAATTATGAAAACGCATCGGATTTGACTTGCTTATGCATTGATAGCTGATTTGAAGCTAACTTTCCTTAGTAAAAGATGCTTTGATTTTCTTCTATATCAGGCAATGTGTCAACCTTGCGCCGATGTCAGGCGGTTTGGGGGAGGGCAATTGCCCATTTACCCCAACCGCAGATCCGCACTGAATCTTTATATTTTGCAAAAGATGCGAGACTCTGGTGAAAATTGGCCACATTTAACCATTTCCTGTGGATTTATATGCATTTTCTATGTTTCCCCAATGACTTATAATTGGGAGGTCACAAAATAGACTTCACCTTAGGTCACCGATATAAAAATCATCCGAAATAGCAGAATTGTAGGTGTTTATGACCTGATTAAATCCTGTGAGTATCTAACTGATCTGTCAAACAATGTGGCTGCGGCACGACCTTACATTTTGTTTGGAGGTGGGATCACTAGACTTGACTTAGTGACGTGACCTGAGGAGACCCGAGGTAAACAAATTCACAGGATTTGGGCAATTGATAGGCAAGCAGTTGTACCAAAAATGGCGGCGCGAAATGGCGTCGTTTTCCGCTATTTCCAAAAAACCTAAGGGGGAGGATATCCGCCCGCACTGGCGGATCCAGGGGGCGGACATCTGGGGCAAATTCCCCCCTCCCCCCACAGGAATCGGGGGATGCAATACAAGTACCCCCCCCCCCTCCCCTGCGCGTGCCCTGCACTGAACGTGAAAAACAATGATCTTAGGAGAAAACTTATGAAAACGGAAGTTTTTGTTCTTCTCTCAACATGATTTAATTTGAAGTTTGTATGTATCCCTTGCTTGCAATGATAGACAAAACAGCGCACCTGATGCAATTCAAGCAGCACCGGTGACACGCGCCCCACTGGGGGGGGGGGGGCAGAGTCTGCCCCCTCCCAGATTGTCAATAACTTTCAAACTGTGATAGGTATCAACGTGAAACTTGCAATACCTTATACTGCATCAATTGTACGTCTTCTCACCAAATTTCAATGAAATTTATGTAGCTTTGTGGGAGATAATAACGTTTTAATGACGTCATGTCATGCCATTTTTGGTTGGAAAACAATACATGTTTGAAAAATCGTAAACAATAGAGTTTCAAACCCAATTTCAAATAAAAAACGTCAAAGAACAGAAATGACATTCTCTTCCAAATGGCTATTTCGGATTTGTAATTTTTGGAGTTTTTTACCCCATTTTTGTATCGGAAAAATTTCCACATTTTTTTTTGTGAATTCAAAAAGTGAATTTCATAACCTCGAATACCAAAATAAGGTGACCGGCCCAAATCCGCGGAGGAAAAAATGGGGGGGACCTTTTTGCCACAAAAAAAATGCTTCAAAAATGGGGTACCTTTTTGCCCCCTAGTGGTTTTCCCTTAACCCTATTTGTAACAGGGGGCGGAATCCGCCCCCCCCCCCCCCCTCATGTTTTCGCAGATATCTCCAGAACGGCTGGAAGCAGGCCCATGACATTTTGGGACTTTTCATAGAATTGAATACCGCATTTGGAGTCAAAATTTTGAGTTCTTAACCTGAACAGAAGCGGTTCCAGGGCACAGTTTTGGGTGGGTTCGGAGGCGACATTTGGCGATAATACGGAAATGCGACCTTCACGGGTTTCTTCCTAACTGCCTCAAGTATGAAAGCGTCACATCGGTTTACGGTGATTGCAACAAGTGCAAATTAGTTGATGTTAATGCAATATCATAAACATTGCATGGCAGAGGCGGTTTCAGGGGCTTGAAAAGGGTGGGTTTCCAGGAAGTATTCAATGCTTGGCGGGACGCCAATAGAGCGATGTAAGGGACATTTATAGCTATCAAGATGTAAAAGATAGCTTCTGCTTCCATTATTTGCAAAATTTATTACATATAGAGTTTCAAGGGCGTGTTCAGGCACATGAAAAGGGGGTGACTGGCATGGTGATGACGATATGCCAGCGATAACGGCGCAATAGACGTTTAGCTTATAATGATATGTGCACATATGAGGCCAGAAAAGGGAATAAAGTCATTTTTGGCAGAGGCGCGCTCAGGAATGGAAGAAAGGGGGTCATATTATTGCAAGGAAACTAAGAGGCATGGGCGTACAATGACATAACATACTGCAGTTTTCGAATGAAACACGCACCACAGGCTACTCTACGAACTATTATAAGATAATAGGCGAGTCCAGGTAGGGTAAAAAGGGGGGTAAACAATATTAATTGAACTTGTAGTGAAATAGTCACTGTTGACTAGTTAGTATCATAATAGCGGATAATATACTTATCAAAAGGTCTTGTGCCGCCCCAATGTGGATCCTGGATACGCCTATGATGAAGTACAACATGCAAAAAGGAACTATCAACGATCAGTAACATATTTATAGTGCTAGGTAGCAACTTGCCTGCGGTTAATATTTCTTTCCAATTTGACCTCCCTTTTTCACTAATCTGGTACCGCCTATGGCAAAAAAAAGAAGATTTATAACAGTTTTTATAATGTCACAATCACATACCATTTCATTTATAAAAAAAAACATAAAAAAATGGTTTTATTACGCATTTACTTCACCCCCATATTGAGTAACCTGTACACGCCTATGATTTTAATTTTCAAACGTCACCCTCATATATCAATTTCCAATTCAATCTCTATCGATTCCTATTAGTTGTGTTAAAATCGGTCGATAAACATGAAAGCTATGTTGGATCAAAAATACCACTACAATTTGTAGTTTTTGCCCCCCTTTTGCCCCCTATCCAAAATTTATATTTTTTATGATTTAGAAATGTAGATCGTGTTGAGGAGAAGTAAACACCGTTTCATTTTTGAAAATCGGACGGGTAGATCTCGAGATCTCCAGGGGGCGGAATCCGCCCCCCCCCCCCCCTGTTACAAATAGGGGTAGCCAGGAGCCTGTTACAAATAGGGGTAGCCAGGAGCCTGTTACAAATAGGGTTAAAATAGGCCCTGGTCATGGTATGGTAGCTTGGATATGTAAACCATTACACACAATGACGACGGACTGTAGGCATATATACGCAGGTTGCTTGTAACGTAAACAACCGTTGTGAGGACCCGAAACAAGTTTCGGGGAAATTAAACTTTTTCTTCTAAAAGGGGCCCACTAATCTTGTGTCGAAATTACTTAACGTAGGGAGCTATTTTTTTCTCACACAATCCATTTTTCGATATGCTCTACAAATCTGCTATCTCAGTTCAAAACCCCATGTTAAAGGTGAACTACTCCCTCTAAAGGGACTGTTCCACCTTTTTGAAAGTTGTCTAATCACACTTAATTGTATGTCTCCATGGCAGGCGAGGTCAGCTGAACATGTTCGTGAACCTTTTTTTTCTCAAAAGAATTGCTTATCTTGGAAGGTATTCATTCAACTTTTGGTGTTAAGCGGAATGTTGGGTTGGTGACGTCATATGATTTTTTGTTTAACAACAACATTTTTTGTTTAATACTTTCTGCTGCCATGTGTATTGTGTATAGCACAATTTTGTGTCGACATCTATTGCGCAGAAAAATATAAACAATTTTATAACATGCCAGGGTGTTATGATGTCGCAAGCAAATGATACCACTAAATATTGATTGATTAATTTATTTATAAATAAATAAATATTTAGCGTTCAATATTTAACTTGCTTGCTTGCCATTTGCCATTTTAACCATTTGCTTTATTTAGCCATTTGTCATTTTAGCCATTTGCCATTTAACCATTTGCTTGCGACGTCATAACACCCTGGCTCACTAGCGGTCCCTGGCGGCCAACTGCTGCAACAACTCCAGCTGATAGCCTCTAGAGTGCGAACCACCTGGGGATCGATAAATGAAAGACGAAAATATTCCAAGGCTGACCTTAAAGGGATTATACGTTTTTTCCCAGAATAATTAAGTTACATAGTACAACTTACTTATAAAGGTGGTAGAAGTCACACGGTAGTCACATTTTAATGGAAATTACCCCTTCTGCACGTAAGGACATTCAAAGTGCGCGGTGATGCCACCGCGTACTTTCTGCAGTACTGGCTGAGGCAGGGCCAGTCATCTCTTTTATGTTAATGAGAACACCTCACTTATGGCATATTTCCGGTCACAATAAGTAATATATGATAAAATCAACTTGTTTTTCCAACGACAGCAGCAGTTACCTAGTTTTTACCATAAAATTCAATATTTTCATGAATTTTAATGCCGAAAAATTAATACGCCACCACCAAATTCTCAACGCTAAAGGCCGCAAGGAAAAAACCCACACAAAAACCCGAACGAAAAGTATGTAGTAATACAGAGTCCCGTAAGAATTTAATTGAATAATCTTTTTGTGATCCAGTGTAGGAATTGCAGATAATTCAAGGCTCTAAAATGGATGCAAAATTATTAAATGCATGGCATTTCTTGCCTGGCCTAGAGCGTATTTAATTTAGTAACTCCTTCTACAATCGTCATCCAGATGGCAAAGAGCGTAATAATTGTCACGTATGCTAAGGTGATCTTGAAAAAGGCTGTATAAACTGGCGGTCTGTTTACCTAGCCTTGGATGGACAACACTATTACACCGCCATATGTGCAGCCAAATGACATCTCAGCAACAGCTGGACCGATTTTCTCGCAACAAGCACCAATAGATTCGGCGCATACGATTTTATCAGCCGTTCTGAAATTGGTGACCTCAGGTCATCGCCATGACCTTGTAATTCCAAAAAGACCATATTTGGCCTTGCAGCCAAATATAATCTCAGCAACAGCTGGACCGATTTGCTCGCAACAAGTACCAATCGATTCAGTGCATACGATTTCATCAGCCGTTCTGAAACTGGTGACCTCAGGTCATCACTGTGACCTTGTAAATGCACAAACGTCATATTTGGAATGGAATCTCAGCAACGGCTGGACCGATTTTCTCGCAACAAGCACCAATCGATTCGGCGTATATGATTTCATCAGCCGTTCTGAAATTGGTGACCTCAGGTCATCGCCATGACCTTGTAAATCCAAAAAGCCCATATTTGGCATTGCAGCCAAATGAAATTTCAGCAACGGCTGGATCGATTTGCTCGCAACAAGTACCAATCGATTCAGCGCATACGATTGCATCAGTTATTCTAAAACTGGTGACCTCAGGTTATCACTGTAACCTTGTAAATGCAAAAACGTCATATTTGGCATTGCAGCCAAATGGAATCTCAGCAACGGCTGGACCGATTTTCTCGCAACAAGCACCAATCGATTCGGCGCATACGATTTCATCAGCCGTTCTGAAATTGGTGACCTCAGGTCATCGCCATCACCTTGTAAATCCAAAAAGACCATATTTGGCATTGCAGCCAAATGGAATCTCAGCAACGGCTGGACCGATTTGCTCGCAACAAGTACCAATCGATTCAGCGCATACTATTTCATCAGCCGTTCTGAAACTGGTGACCTCAGGTCATCACTGTGACCATGTAAATGCAATGCTAATAAATACTGTACCGCAGTACTCCAGTGTGTGACGGTGCAGTCTATCACGCAGGGTCTTTTCCTTTTTAAAAGACCACAATATTCAATTGCATTTCCCACGGAAACCCGTTCGAAATATCGATGTACATGATGTGTATGGCCTTTTTAACGACACTTTAACACTTCGATCATTGATTTCATTCGTTCTGAAGCGCTGGTAAACGACGGGAGTAACGATAACCAATAAGGTAAGGCCGGGCATTTTTTGTTTTGTTTGAGTGTCTTTAAGGACTTTTAGTTTCCAACAAAAGGTAGCCCAGACATTCATCTTTCCAAAACTGGTTTTGTTGTTTAAATTAACTACCAATTTGTTTATCCTACCATCGTTATAAGAAATATTTATTCGTGAAAAATGCCATTTTCGTTTAATGGATATTAAATATTCTTTTGACCTATCCGGCTGACATTTCCGGTTGATTTCTATCTCTTTAACCAACTCCTTCTTACCGCTTTCGATTGTAACCTCGATTTTCGATTTTTCGAAGGGGTGCCGAAAAAGGCCCAAAAAATGATGACTGAATGACACGATGACTGAATGCCCTGGATTGTACGTTAGTGACATGCTTTATTTTCTAACCTGCATTTTGCGATAACTTTTGAACCAATTATCCGATTCGCAATCCGTAAAAAAATCAGACTCTTCGTGCGATTCCCAATCCGCATGTATATCGGTTTTTAACAAATATTCATAGGAGGCTCCACAATATATTTTTTGGATTTGGGTAGAAACGGAAAAGGCCGTAACTTTTTTGTTGATCAAGATGTTTCAAATCCCTTTTGTCCATAGCATTTCTGATAAAAATGCGCATCCTTTTATTATTTAACGTTTTTTTGAAGAACAAAATGATAGGTTTGTTCATATTGTTTTTTTCACTCATTTTTTTAAAACTTTTCCAATGGATATCTTCAGAAAGCAGGTAAGTGATCAAAGAACGAACGTAACACTCCGAGTCAGATAAAGAACAGATCATGAAAATTGGTCAAATGCTTTTTGCGATATGTCAGTGTAAAGGTCAAATTTGACTCTTTTTGTCACTTTTACCAAGACCTCCAAGTCACTTAAAAATTAAGCAAATTTATGTTTTTGCTATAACTCATAAGAAGCGCAATACGACGCTGAATTTGATTTCCAAATACAAAACAAAAAAATAAAAAGACAAACAAGTTATTAATTAAAAACGACTTTTTCTCAGCAGTCGATTATGAGTAATTTGAAACAAATACAAGGTTCCAACGTATATGTGTCGCCCGCACCCAAATCTGCTTTCAGATTTGAAATATGTTAATAACTTGTTGAGTTATGTTGCTTCAAATACTCCAAAAAAATACTGTACCTACTCCAAATTTTCGATCGATGACATTCTTGTGTTAAGACATTCTTTTCTAATCGCATTTGTCGAGCTACACCAGAATCTGTTTTCCGTTTTACATTATCTATAATACTTTTTGAGTTAGAGGAGTTATAGTTTGTCGATGTAAAAATCGAGATATAGCGAATATGGTGACGTCACTACACACATGATAAGCAAATCGGTCCAGCCGTTGCTGAAATTATATTTGGCTGCAATGCCAAATATGGGCTTTTTGGATTTACAAGGCCATGGCGATGATCTGAGGTCACCAATTTCAGAACGGCTGATGAAATCGTATGCGCCGAATCGATTGGTGCTTGTTGCGAGCAAATCGGTCCAGCCGTTGCTGAGATTCCATTTGGCTGCAATGCCAAATATGGTCTTTTTGAATTTACAAGGTACATTACAAGATTTTGAAGGTACAAGCGACGAGCTGAGGTCACCAATTTTAGAACAGCTGATGCAATTGTATGCGGCGAATCGATTGGTGCTTGTTGCAAGCAAATCGGTCCAGCCGTTGCTGAGATTCCATTTGGCTGCAATGCCAAATATGACGTTTGTTCATTTACAAGGTGATGACCTGAGGTCACCAGTTTTAGAACGGCTGATGAAATTGTATGCGGCGAATCGATTGGTGCTTGTTGCAAGCAAATCGGTCCAGCCGTTGCTGAGATTCCATTTGGCTGCAATGCCAAATATGACGTTTGTTCATTTACAAGGTCATGGCGACGATATGAGATCACCAATTTCAATACGGCTAATGAAATCGTATGCGCCGAATCGATTGATGCTTGTTGCGAGTAAATCGGTCCAGCCGTTGCTGATATTCCATTTGGCTGCAATGCCAAATATGATGTTTGTTCATTTACAAGGTCACAGTGATGACCTAAGGTCACCAGTTTTAGAACGGCTGATGAAATTGTATGCGGCGAATCGATTGGTGCTTGTTGCAAGCAAATCGGTCCAGCCGTTGCTGATATTCCATTTGGCTGCAATGCCAAATATGACGTTTGTTCATTTACAAGGTCATGGCGATGACCTGAGATCACCAATTTCAGAACGGCTGATGAAATTGTATGCGCGGAATCGATTGATGCTTGTTGCGAGTAAATCGGTCCAGCCGTTGCTGAGATTCCATTTGGCTGCAATGCTAAATATGACGTTTGTTCATTTACAAGGTCACAGTGATGACCTGAGGTCACCAGTTTTAGAACGGCTGATGAAATTGTATGCGGCGAATCAATTGGTGCTTGTTGCAAGCAAATCGGTCCAGCCGTTGCTGAGATTCCATTTGGCTGCAATGCCAAATATGACGTTTGTTCATTTACAAGGTCATGGCGATGGCCTGAGGTCACCAGTTTCAGAACGGCTGATGAAATCGTATGCGCTGAATCGATTGGTACTTGTTGCGAGCAAATCGGTACAGCCGTTGCTGATATTCCATTTGGCTGCAATGCCAAATATGACCTTTGTGCATTTACAAGGTCACAGTGATGACCTTCGGTCACCAGTTTTAGAACGGCTGAAGAAATCGCATGCGCCGAATCGATTGGTGCTAGTTGCGAGCAAATCAGTCGAGCCGTTGCTGAGATTCCATTTGGCTGCAATGCCAATGATGATCAGATATATTTGCATCATATCCACGACAAGGCGGCTTTTCAATGTTGCACGCCATCTTAAACTAGTCGGATACCGTATACACAACACCATTCAAACATCCATTCGTTCATACACAATCATTCGCCAGCTGAATTCCGCGACAGTAGCTCACGCTTAAAGGGATTATACGGGTTTCCGTCCTGAAAGGAAATTTACTCTTTTGCAGTTGTATGAGCTTTACACACGTTTAAGACTTATAACAGGGGCCTCAATGCTCATTTAGTCCATTATTTCAGAAATTATCAGCGTTAAAACTTGGGCGTTTTTCGAGACTAGTATCAGATAACGAGTACTTGATCGGCCCTACTGTCCACCACTTTTATCTTAATATTTTATCTTTTATCTTAACAGTGAGCTTAGATTGTCATCCATCTGCGCTGCCAACCGTGGCATCTCACTTTTCTTGCCACTGATGGTTATTTGAACGTCATCTGCGTACTGAACCAGTGTGACGTCATCGCTCACGTGAAGGCCGAGGTCGTTTGAGTAAAGTGAATATAGGGCGCAGCTCAGTGATCCACCTTGGTACACTCCGATTGTGTTGGATTTGAGAGCAGACCTGATTTCTGTACCATCTGCACCTCGAATCAGTACCTGTTGTGTATGATCTGCCAGGTAATTTCCGAACCACTCGTTGTCAATACCGTATGTGCTCAGCTTATCCAAAAGGTTCTTGTGTGGTACTACATCAAAATATTTTGACTGGTCGAGCAAGGCTAGGATATAATTGTCTCCTCTTTCCATGGCCTGAAGGGCTTTATCTGTGATAATGCCGAGTGCTGTTTCTGTTGAGTGTTGTTTGCGGTATCCATGCTGATGGCATTCTAATAAATGATTTGATTCTAGGTAATCGTTAAGCTGAGTCTGAACTAGTTTTTCCACAAGCTTCATGATCGCTGGTAAAATTGATATCGGTCGAGTATCAGCAGGTTGTTTTGGCGTTTTACCCTTCGGAATGGGTATAATTAGCGCTTGTTTCCAGGACACGGGGACAAGTCCACTATGGAAGCTGGAATTTACAACATCGAGTAACACGTCATCGAATCCGAAAAAGTACTTCTGGAGCATAACTATGCTTGTTCCATCGTTGCCTACCGAAGTGGATGATTTCATGGACAGTAGTGTGGCGAGCAGCGTATCTAAATCAACAGGTCGAATCTTGAACGCGCTGGTGGTCACACGAGGCAATCTTGTGTTCACGGATCTTGTAGTTGGAGGGACGCTGTTTGATGTTGTAGGTCCGATGTTAACGTAATAATTGTTGAGCGCATCCGGGGTGATGTTGGGCGGCTGAGTTGTTTCCGTTGTCTTCCCGATGACCGGCTTCAGAGCTTGCCACAGGCTGGCACGGCCTTCCTTGGCTATCTCGCGCTGGTAGTAGACTCGCGAGTCTCTCCGTGTAGCTGCGCGGCACTGCCTGTTGACGTCACGGTAGGTAGCGCGGTCCCGCTGGAGAGCGCGGCGCGGCGGCATTGCAGCAGCTGCCGCGTGTCAGCTGACAGAGGCGGTCCTGTGTACGCGCGCTGGCGGGTGCGCCGAACTGGTGCAGCTCGGTCCAACGCTGCGAGGAATATGCGCTGAAATTCTCTCCACTTGAGCTCGGGCCCATTTGAAAACCAGACCGGTAACCAGTCCAAATGGCGCAGAGTCTGGCTAAAAGAGTTCGGGTCGACGTTTCTCAGGGACAGCCGCATGAGGCAGGCACCGTCCGTGGGTACAGCCTTGCTACTGTGCCGCATGGCTACACGTGTGATATCGTGCGGGCTGCCATAGTGTCATCGTGTGACACCAGCACTACATATCAACTCGGGTCGGTTAACAGCAACAACGTCCAAGAGGGTGCCAGCTGGCCTATACGTCGGATACACAGTATTGACGACATTCAATCGATATGAGGTAAACAGGGACAGGAGGGTGTTACCTCTAGCGCCGTCACTGCTTTTCAACAAACAATGGTTGAAATCTCCTGCAATAACGACTGTTGGGCGCGGGAAGTTAACTAGCATGTGCTGTAACTGACATTCGAAGTCATCGAGATCGACGGCGAGCTGGCTTACAGTATTTGCAGGAACACGGTAGACCGATGCTACGAGCAGAGGTGGGTGCCTGCCTGCTCGTACTAGAACCCACATAATCTCTAGATTAGAGTTTCCAGTCCCGGTGATCGGCGTGGGCAGCACTTCACAGTTGAGACGGTCACGAACCAGCACTGCTACACCGCCGTGTCCCCTGGCGAGTCGTGACTCAGCAGGCCGGTCCCGACGGAGCAGTCTGTACCCTTGCACTATCAGCAGACGGTCAGGTATTCTGGGCTCGAGCCAAGTCTCACTGATGACGAGAATTTCAAAATCGTACACGGTGTGCAGATCGTGTCGTATGTCCGGTAGCTTGGGTTTGAGAGACTGGACATTGAGTTGCCCAATCATCAGCTGGTCGGTCGTCTCACTCCCCGGCTGCCGCCACCTTGCTCCGCCCCTGCGTCCTCGCGGCCTTGACCGCTTCCCACGGCGGGGGCGGCCGCGCGGGTGAGCCTCGCCCGAGGCAGAGGGGGAGAGCGGGGCTGCTCCGGCGTGCCGCGGGGAGGCCGGCCGGCGGTCGCGGTGGTGACCCCGAGGGTTTGTGACGTCATGAGGTTCGGGAACGCTCCTCTGCCGGAATTCCCCATGTGGCGGCCGCCGAGGCACGCGCCACGGGTCCGGGGCGGGTGCAGCTGTACCGCAGAGCACGCGGACAACGGCCAGCACGACGAGGGATCGCAGCAGGTCTCGATGCATGGTGCCTGCACTCGGTTTCTCTTACTCACTTTTCATTCAATCATTATCGCAATCACTCACTCAGACTTGCACTTGGATGTCGATCTTTCACTCCTCAACGTTCGACACACACGAGAGGCGGCAGTCACGCCGGGCGGTGATGCGGCTGTATGAGGTGGTAGACGGGAGAGCACCCGAGCACGTCCGGCCACTGGCGCCGCGCTCAGGGAACTGCCAAATATGGGCTTTTGGATTTACAAGGTCATGGCGATGACCTGAGGTCACCAATTTCAGAACGGCTGATGAAATTGTATGCGCCGAATCGATTGGTGCTTGTTGCGAGCAAATCGGTCCAGCCGTTGCTGAGATTCCATTTGGCTGCAATGCCAAATATGACGTTTGTGCATCTACAAGGTTACAGTGATGACCTGAGGTCACCAGTTTCAGAACGGCTGATAAAATCGTTGCGTTGAATGGATTGGTACTTGTTGCGAGCAAATCGGTCCAGCCGTTGCTGATATTCCATTTGGCTGCACATATGGCGGTGTAATAGTGTTGTCCGCCTTGGATGGTGTCTGCCAGCATCCGACTATACGATCAGAATAAGTATTTTAAGATTATGCTATTCTAGCTTGAACAGGCCTCAGAGTATTTTACCACAGAGTAAGTTGTGAAAAGGGTGTTGTACATCAGACGGATCAAACTGAATTGATGGTGACTCTTACACTCCCGTACCAATCCTAATTTGTGATTTTTTACTGATGTTTGGTGACCAGTGCATAATTGATGTTGTTTTGGTGTTCCAGCATCAACTAGCAATGTCTTGCATGGTATGTGACTCAGTCAAGAAGCTACACATAGGTTGCCAAATGCTTCCACTGAGCGATCAAGAAGGCCAAACTGGGTACTGCATTTCTCAGACCGCTATAAGCAATTCAACCCAAGAATATGCAAGAATCACTTCAGTGATAAACAGTTTGCTGTAATTAAAAGAAAATTGTTCTGCAAATCAAGAATTGAGCATTGTTTTGCCAATAATGTGGTCACTGACGGCTGACCTAGTAGAAATTGGCGCTTGAACTGGCTATCATGAGATGAAAGACACGATCAGCATGTTGTGCAAGAGGTATATGACTGAATGAACGGTACTGTCTTTCTACAGCTCATTTCTGTAACATTAGCAAATAATGCTAGTCACATTGAATTTAAAAGTTGTTGCGTAATAATATGGAATGTACATGATTAAAAGAAATGTCAGACATAAGTGTTTCACTATCATGAGTTTTGTCCCACCGTCGACTCATCATTTTATACCGTCATCAAACCCAGATATTTGTCTAGTCTTCATATTAAGCATCCCAGACCATTGTTCATTACTAATTGTGCTATGTTAGCTTTGATAATTGTCCATTGTTGCAGGTTTCTGAGCGAACAACGCCAGGGCGTGGGCCAGGACACGTTGTGAAGACCTCAGTCCTCAACCACCAGCAGCTACGCCCAGGTAAAAAATATACATAACAAAGGGACATTGCAGTTTGCATCTGCTCACATAATACTGGCCAAAATTGTGTGGATTGTGCACGACAGTTGAGGGAGCTTCCATGCAAGTTTTAAAGTTAGTGGAAAGTTAAGCATGTAACCATGCCATAGTTGGCTGATGGGTTGAACGCTCATTGCAGCTGGCATGTATGTGGGTTCTGTATTTCAAATGTTGTGAATAATATACTATAAGTACTTGCTTAGTTAGGTATATGGCTATGGCGGAAAAGTACCATCTTAGTATTTGTGAAATGTTGTGCATTATGACATTGAATGGGTGTGTTCTAATCATAGGCGTACACAAGAGGGGGCAAACAGGGCAATTGCCCTCCCCTGAAGGTCGGTATGTGCCCCCTTATTTGTTTTTGGGAAGAAGAAAATTCTGAAAATATGCCCCTCTAAAAATATAGTGGGCCAAATCTGGTGAGTTTTTTTTGGGTAGGGGTACCTTATACCCCCCCCCCCTGATCAAAAACTGCCACCTCTTGCAGTTAATCCTGGGTATGCCACTGGTTGTAATTTGTCATGAATGGTTCCATTGCACATGTTATTTGCACCCAGGTGTTGTATATTTATCATCATTACTGAATAAATATGCATTTTGCAGCACGTCTGCAACAGGTGAACCATCACAGAACACCACGCCCTGGCATACACTGAACGTCCTGCTGATACGACGCGACATGTATGAGTGCATGTAATATATATGCAGCTCCTCACTCGTTTACCGTTTCAGCCCTGATCGCAGGCCTGTTCACGACCACCTGCGGTTCGGTGGTTTTCAGCAGGCTCTAGCCCCGCCCCTTTCCTCATACGTCATCACAAGCAGGCGTCTCTTGAACACTGAGTCACTTCATCCAGCGGTTGCTCCGTGCCAACCGTCGGCACCGCAGCCAACCGCTGCCGTATGACGTCATACCTTTCGCCTATCCCACTTTTAGTTACCCCCCCCCTGCTGCCGACCACTGCTGACCGCCGAACCGCAGGGTCCGTGAACAGGCCTCTGGTGTTTGTTGATGCTCAGATTATCTGTCCCTGCCCGTCCCCCCGTCCCCGCCCAGTCCCCAGTACCAGCTGACCGCCGTCCCGCCCCGTGTCCAGTACCAGCTAACCACCGTCACCGCCCCGTCCCCAGTACCAGCTGACCGCCGTCACCAGTACCAGCTGACCGCCGTCCCCAGTACCAGCTGATCGCTGTCCCCAGTACCAGCTGACCGCTGTCCCCAGTACCAGCTGACCGCTGCCTCCGCCCCGTCCCCTGTACCAGCTGACCACCGTCCCCACCCCGTCCCCAGTACCAGCTGACCGCCGTCCCCACCCCAGCTGACCGCCGTCATCGCCCCGTCCCCTGTACCAGCTGGCCGCCGTCCCCAGTACCAGCTGACCGCCGTCACCAGTACCAGCTGACCGCCGTCCCCAGTACCAGCTGATCGCTGTCCCCAGTACCAGCTGACCGCTGCCTCCGCCCCGTCCCCTGTACCAGCTGACCACCGTCCCCACCCCGTCCCCAGTACCAGCTGACCGCCGTCCCCGCCCTCAGCTGACCGCCGTCATCGCCCCGTCCCCCAGTACCAGCTGACCGCCGTCCCCACACCGTCCCCAGTACCAGCTGACCGCCGTCCCCGCCCCAGCTGACCGCCGTCACCGCCCCGTCCCCTGTACCAGCTGACCGCCGTCCCCAACCCGTCCCCTGTACCAGCTGACCGCCGTCCCCACCCCGTCCCCAGTACCAGCTGACCGCCGTCCCCGCCCCAGCTGACCGCCGTCACCGCCCCGTCCCCTGTACCAGCTGACCGCCGTCCTCACCCCGTCCCCAGTACCAGCTGACCGCCGTCCCCGCCCCGTCCCCAGTACCAGCTGACCGCCGTCACCGCCCCGTCCCCTGTACCAGCTGACCGCCGTCCCCGCCCCAGCTGACCGCCGTCACCGCCCCGTCCCCAGTACCAGCTGACCGCCGTCCTCACCCCGTCCCCTGTACCAGCAGACCGCCGTCACCAGTACCAGCTGACCGCCGTCCCCGCCCTGTTCCCTGTACCAGCTGACCGCCGTCCCCACCCCGTCCCCAGTACCAGCTGACCGCTGTCCCCACCCCGTCCCCAGTACCAGCTGACCGCCGTCCCCGCCCCAGCTGACCGCCGTCACCGCCCCGTCCCCTGTACCAGCTGACCGCCGTCCTCACCCCGTCCCCTGTACCAGCTGACCGCCGTCCCCAGTACCAGCTGACCGCCGTCCCCGCCCTGTTCCCTGTATCAGCCGACTGCCGTCCCCACCCCGTCTCCTGCACCAGCTGACCGCCGTCCCCACCCCATCCCCAGCACCAGCTGACCGCTGTCCCCAGTACCAGCTGACCGCTGTCCCCAGTACCACCTGACCGCTGTCCCCACCCCGTCCCCAGCTGACCGCCGTCCCCGCCCCGTCCCCTGTACCAGCTGACCGCCGTCCCCGCCCCGTCCCCAGTACCAGCTGACCGCCGTCCCCACCCCGTCCCCTGTACCAGCTGACCGCCGTCCCCGCCCCGTCCCCAGTACCAGCTGACCGCCGTCCCCACCCCGTCCCCTGTACCAGCTGACCGCCGTCCCCGCCCCGTCCCAAGCTGACCGCCGTCCCCGCCCTGTTCCCTGTACCAGCTGACCGCCGTCCCCACCCCGTCCCCAGTACCAGCTGACCGCCGTCCCCGCCCCGTCCCCTGTACCAGCAGACCGCTGTCCCCACCCCGTCCCCAGTACCAGCTGACCGCCGTCCCCACCACGTCCCCTGTACCAGCTGACCGCCGTCCCCGCCCTGTTCCCTGTACCAGCTGACCGCCGTCCCCACCCCGTCGCCAGTACCAGCTGACCGCCGTACCCAGTACTAGCTGACCGCCGTCCCCAGTACCAGCTGACCGCCGTCCCCAGTACCAGCTGACCGACGTCCCCACCCCGTCGCCAGCTAACCGCCGTCACCGCCCCGTCCCCTGTACCAGCTGACCGCCGTCCCCACCCCGTCGCCAGTACCAGCTGACCGCCGTCCCCAGTACCAGCTGACCGCCGTCCCCGCCCCGTCCCCTGTACCAACTGACCGCCGTCCCCGGTACCAGCAGACCGCTGTCCCCACCCCGTCCCCGGTACCAGCAGACCACCGTCCCCGCCCCGTGCCCAGTACCAGCTGACCGCCGTCCCCAACCCGTCCCCTGTACCAGCTGACCGCCGTCTCCAACCCGTCCCAGTACCAGCTGACCGCCGTCCCCAACCCGTCCCCTGTACCAGCAGACCGCCGTCCCCAACCCGTCCCCTGTACCAGCTGACCGCCGTCCCCAACCCGTCCCCAGTACCAGCTGACCGCCGTCCCCGTCCCATCCCCTGCACCAGCAGACCGCCGTCCCCGCCCCGCCAGTGTGGAGCAGACGCTGCGAGTGCGGATCAACCTGGCCTGTGCCCTGGTGCTGCTGGAGACGCTGATGCTCACCTTGCCGGACCGCTGCCGACTCAGCCCGGACGAGCAGATCACCATCCGTGCCAAGTTCGTACCCGAGACTGTGATACAGGTAAGCACGACCTAGGAATGCGGCTGGTTGGAGCGACATGACGGTTTGTCGGAGTTGGAATCAGACTTGGGTGATTGTGGTGATGCGTTGATGGAGCTGGGGTGCTGTATCAGGTGTTTGTGTAGGCCCTTGTCGAATTAAAGTAAATTTAATAATTGAAATTGAAATTGAAAATAGAATTGAAGTATTTTCGCTGAATGAATGATATTTGTGTCTCATTCGTCACCAGTACTTTTTACATAATGAATTATGGCACACAAACTTAGAAAGGGGAAACAATATCTTTTTTCGACATGAACAAAAGTAGTGAAGGAAAAGTCACTGCTGGTCGATCTGTTACTGCCGGTACCGAACGTGATTCAGTTGATAATAGTCTGGTTGGACATCCCATACTTCACCATTTGCAAAAATCCCCGAGTTGCATTTATATTAAAATCAACATTTGTATTGTCGACATGCACGTGAGGTTATAATCGTATACGTTTCATTCCGCTCGTCAATAGCTCTACTATTGTACGTATATGTAGATGTTATCTGTCGCGTTATGCCGGTGCTTGGTTCGCCCACTGGCGCCTGGTGTGTCTGATGTCTGCCTCTGGCCGTCCCCAGGTGCAGGCATACTTCGCGCTTCTCTGTCTGGTGAAGACACCCGCCGAGCCGGTCACCACCGACCGTCAGGAGGCGGCGCTCCGCCAGCTGGCCGCCCTCAGCGTGGAGGACGTGGCGCCGCCAGCCGCCTCCGTCCCGTCGGACCGGCTGCAGCTGTTCACGGCGTGTTCAGTGCGGGCCGCCTGCGCACAGGCCGCGCCCGGTGTTGGCCGCCGCCGCCACGCGCCTCGTCTGGCCCGTCAGCCGGCTGAGCGCGCTGCCGCTGCTGCTGCTGGCAACGTGCTAGCACGCTGCGCTGCGCGAGTACGTGCGCCTCCACCAGAGCTGGTGCGACTGGAACTCGGCCTCGCGCTGCCTCCTGCTCGGCCTGGCGCTGCTCAACCTCGGCCAGCCGGACAAGGTGTACGATGTGTTTGTCGCCTCGGCCAACGCCGTCGGCAAGGAGCCGCTGCTCGGCCGGCTGCTGCGGCTCGAGGCGGCCGCTGACGAGCCGCACGCGCGCCTGCTCGTGCGCTACTACCTGCGCGTCAGCCGGCTGCTGGAGCTGCAGCAGCTGCCCGACTGCGTGCTGGAGCTGATGGCGGCCGGCATCGCCGTCGCCGCCGATGAGTACGACCCGAGCATCGCCACGCTCTGGGGCATCGGCTTCAAGTACCGTCTACGGCTCGGCCACGTGGACGAGGCGTACGAGGCAATGACGAGCAACCCGGACGCATCGAGCCGGCGCGACTGCCTGCGCCAGCTGATGGTGACGCATCGGTGACCAAGCCCGGTGCCCACGCTGGCCGCTTGGTAGCCGCCTTACCCGGTGACCAAGGCGCCGCCGCATCGGACCAGGCGGACGAGACGGACTCGTCCCACTCGGAGCCGGACAGGTCGCGACTGTGTTAGCTACCTGGTTGTGCAGGTTGCACGCCACACGGTGGTGCGCCGCTACGGCGGGCTACGCGATGGCGCCGATGGCGAGTGGTGGATCAGCGTCACCGACGTCAGTCTGAACTCTGAATGTTTACTATGTGAGTACTGACAGAGCAGGTGTGGCTTCTGCCGACTTGACCTGTCTTTCACAATACTCTCCTGAAACTTGCCTACGCGCGCGCATGGCCGTACAACTGCACCAGTGTGAGCATGTGCACATTTATTCTGCCGTCGACTTGTGAGGTGAATATCGCTTGCTGGCCAAGACTGGAGTTCTGCTGTGTGCTAATAACCGTGTCATGTACCATTTCGAACTGGGGACGACACGCTAGTGCCTGTAATGCTTGATAGCGGTTTTGCCTGAGGTGCTGTGTTGCTGGGAGCAGTATGTTGTGTTGATTAATCACAATCGCCCTTGACCGGTTCGATAATTATGATGTTTCATTACCTCATGTCATGTTGCTGCGTCTCAGGTCATGCTTGCTGTGCCTTGGTTTTGCACTGATATATTGGAAGCCATGTCACATACCTCATTGTAATTAATGTAATATGCGGCATTGTTTTACATCATGCTCATACTGTTTGCTGTGTATTATTGTGGGATGCATGATGTATTGTTGCAGCCGTTTGTTACAACCATTTGATGTTTGAAGTTGTGGCGTCCAATGTATGTGTTGAGCCTTTGCGATGAGTTGTCCTGTGATGTAAATTCATCATTTCGCCTTTGAAATAAAATTGTATTGTATGAAATGAAGTCATTATTTTGTATAACAAGAACAGTATACCATTACGTAATACAACTTGAAAACGAAAACATGACTAATTACAATAACACACACAATGTATGACACGATATGCCATACATAACATGATACATAACATATGACACACAGACTGAACGCGGGAGTTGCGCATAGGCGCACACCGCACAAGTGGGATAAAATGCGCCTCGCCCATGACAAGCATGGATCTCTTGCTGAACAGGTAGTCATTCAACACGCGCACAGGTGGGGCGAGGTAATTGGACCCATCCCAAAGGTGTTTCCAACAGTTTCTGGACGGTTTGACATAGCACCACCAACTATGCATTACTGTAGACCAATGAATAGCCAATCTTTTGATACATGAAAACATGATATAGGTGCCAAGGTCTGAATGACCTAGAGCAGGCCAGATTAAGGTCACGATTACCAGGAAAGGTAATTTGCAGGGCATGTCACACTAATGTGACAGCAAGAACAAGTTCAATCAGTAAATGTGTTGATAACCTGGAGCAATGCTGTTATTTGTAAAAACAAGTAGTTATCCACAAATGACCTTGTAATTTGTATGACCTTATTTTACCTGAAGGTCATAACCTGAAGAGCTGGAAATTGCACACAAGTAAGTTTGATTAAGGTCTTATCTACCCTGTACATTCAGTGTCTAGTTCTGCTTATTTTTAAGATCACAGATTGAACCCCCTGTGTGCGTCACATTCACCCAACCAGCTGTATGATATCAATATCAACCAACCAGTGGCGCATCATCTACAATGGAATATCTTTGTAGCCAGTGTAGAAACCTTGTGGACTTGGGTATGCACGTCAGATCTCACAGACAACGCACAAAGGGATGACGCGCTGATGCCCTCGTCCAAGCGATCCCCACCTCAACCTGTCAAGGACACAGCAAAAGCAAAGCTGTTCATAAAACAACAAATTCATTGTTATAATTGACTTCTGAAATATTTTGTTACCAAAGAAATGCAAACAATAGCTTTACAGTTTGCTAAATTAGTTATGAATCATAATGCTACCAAAGAAGTTGGAGTATAAATTGCAAGAAAAAAAAACAGATAAACCAAATTGGCAGTGATGCACTGCACTTTGGCAGTCAGTATAATCCTAGTACCGACATAGCTAGGTTATAACTTGCAGGTACCTGCCCTGACCCTGGGTCTGATAATGCGTGTTTGATTACTGATTGTTGTTGTGGGTTAGGCCACACAGCTTTCTCACAGTTATAAAGTCACCTTGCTCTTGGGCTCAAGTAGTCAAATCTTTACGTCAAATTTCCTGAGAAGCACCGTGGTCGTCACACGTCAGTCGTGTGTCTGATAACTGATAACTCTGTTATTGCCTTGTGATAACTGACTGATAGTGTCAGCCTGCTTCTGAGTTCGTAACCAATATTTTGTCTCAGCCGCGCACATTACTGCACCATCGAATTTGATGCAGATTCTAAGGGGGTATATTTCTTCTGCGCCCTTATTTTTACTGAAGTATGATCAATTTTACTTCCCGGCTCCCCTAATTTCTAATTCCCTTAATTTACTCAAAACCTCACCTAATATACTCACGACATCACTTTTTATACTACTAGAGTTGCCAGATCACAATTGGATACCAATCTTTTAGCGCCATTATTTGTACTAGAAAAATCATCAATTCTACTACTCGGCTCCCTTAATCTTCCAGCCCCTTTTTTACTCATACCATCCCCTAATTAACTCAAATGATACATTCTGTAGGCTATACCAAGGCGCCCGATTGGCATCAGGTCAAAATATCAAAATGCCAAGTGCAGTTTGACAATGGTAATGGTCATTATCTTTGACGCCGACCTCAACCACGGTATCTGTGCCGCGACACGGCGGCCGCAAAAGTACAGACAGATTTCAAGATTGGTAGAAATGTTTTACCTGCATGACAGATAACATGGTTACAAACAGTCACACCGAAACACATCAGTGTCTCGAAACGGTGCCACAGCCAACATGCATATTGCATACCTACGCTTCATAAGCGCAGCACACAACAAAGATAACATACGCAAAGCTAGTTCTATTCACATAAGGCGGCAACATGCCGCGCACAGCAACAAGGGCATATTTCCTAACACAACACACTCAACTATATCAAAGGATGTTTCTTTCCAAGTTTTAAGTCTCCAGAAATGATTGGAATTCGGCAGAAACATTGAGTATTGTGACAAACAAATGTCAAGCAGTAGCGAACTAATGGTTTATGGGTGGCAGGGTTAAAATGGAAATATGACTGTTCCCTTGAACAAAACAGACTACTCTAAGAACCAGAAGCAGTCTGGACAGGAGCAGCACTGTCACCTCACTGGTGCAAGAGGGCTGGAGTAGCCAGAGCCGGCCTCCCCCTCTTTCGCTTCTGACCTATCGGCACCCGCCTTGCCACCTCAGGGATCTCCACGATACCCAGCGCTGCTGCCGAGGCGACTACATGTTTGCAAGTTTGTTTCTTCAGACACTCTGGGCAGGTGCACCACATCTGAGTAATGTCTGTCTTCTCCCCTTCATCTGACACACCACATGGAGAAGCGATGCTGGGCGAAGTCGTCAAAAGTTGACGGAACTCCTTCTACCTGTGTCAGGTACAGGTTGACCTGATCAACTGACACCTCCTCCTGATCACCGGCCGGGATGAAGTAGCGATTCTCCAGCAAGACCATGTTCTTCATTGCGACTTGAAGCTGGTGCGCTTTCGTCAGCAGAGGGAGGTCAATCGAGGGCCGGTCGCGGAACTTCCGTCGCTCCATCAGGTCACGTGACCAACCACCGATCATCCCTTGAGCTGTTTCCAGAAAGCGTCCTACCGGCAGGCGTTCCCTCAATGTGTGGCACATCTTGATTGTTCCGTTCAAGGCTTCCAACGCATTGTTGGTACTGGGGGCAGCCCTGTCAACTCCTTCGTACCAGGCATTCTTCCGATCTAGGAACTGCTCCTTCATGTACTGTGGGAACTTGGACTCTGGCCACAGGTCCTCCCACTTTTGGATCATCAGGGCTGATACTCGGATGAACTGCTCTTCTGTGTAGCAAACCTGAAGGATGGCGATGTCCTTCTTACAGACTTCTTGCATCTCCTTTGGTTCTTTTCGCAGCTGCGTTTCGAGTGCCTTCTTCACGTGAAACCAGCAGAACCCGCGTCGCGCATCTGGAAACACTGCACTTGCAGCAGCCGAGATTGCCTCTGCGCAATCGGCCACCACGATGCGAGGACAAAATGGCATCCCGCTCACTTCTTCCACTGCGACCTTCATGTTCTGCAGCAAAACAGTATAGTCCTCGATCGTTTCACTCTTCATCACTGCGAATATCGTCGGGAAGAACTGTCTGGCTCGGTCTGTTACGCCTGCTATGAGTACTGGAAACCCGTTCCAGGTGAGCTTGTATGTCGCATCGACATGTACAACCTCCGACCGGGCCCCATTGGACAAAAGTCGTTTTGTTGATAGCAGTACGCGTACACCACAGTCTTCAGATATGTCATGGTGGATGACATACACATCATCTGGCTCATCCGGGACTGATGTGCGGTCTTCACACCAGACTCTCAGCTCACTGTACGAGATGTTAGCAGGTCCTTGTATTTTCTCCTTCAGACGAGCTAAAAAGTTGTTCAGCTGCCGTGACGTGTGACCCTTGATCCCCCGATTCAGAAGGGCTGTGTTGAGCTGCATGGGCTTCTTCACCCCGGCCTTGAACAGCTCCTCCAAAATCTGAAAAGAGACAAGGTATTCTGCATTAAAAAGTTGTAATCTAGTTTCTACTTTGTATCCAGGGTGTGTGTGGGGGGGGGGGGGGGAGGGGGGGGGGGACTACAGTGGTATGGGATGTTGAAAAGCAATTCAAGCTACCAAATAAAGCTCAGAAGGAAAATTGAATGTCATGATGAATTGGTACTAAAGTGTTGGTTAACAGTTCTTGCGCCCATAAGCAGTGACAACAAAGTATATTACCATGACAAAAAAAATCACAATAATGCAATAACCAACCTCCTTTGTTTCTCCAGAGAGACCCCTCTTTCTTGCATCGTCTTGATGTGAATGTTGCTCACTGTTTTCAAACACAGCAACATCATGACAGTCACTGACATACAATGCTTGCAGCTGTGCCTTGCATCCTGGCATGCTGCAGAAGAAGAACTCTTTGAGACCACTCTGGGTTTTAACAACTCTTTTCTTTGACCACCTTGCTCCTTTGTCCAAATCTGAAATATGAAACATGAAACATGCATAGTCAATTTACACAGCCAAGTAAATTATGCCACATAAGCCAAAGGGGGACAGCAGAAACTATACAAATGATAGCCCACGCTCATCATGGGGAATGGAACTACTCATGTCAAGATTACTTTCAGCAACATCATTTGGTCTGTAAACACCCTCATTCCGAATATATGCATGTTACTTGCACTTAAACAAGCTGGAGTGCTTTGTTCATGCGAGAAGGCAATATGATACTGGCTAGCTTCTTCTTGGCACTCTGATGTACAGATTCGGTGTTGGTATCTTCCGCCATTATTTCTTTACATTAAGTCTGCCACCAGCTACACACGTAACATTTCACAATCACATTTGCTGAAGGTATTTTATATTGATATGCTGATTCCAAATATAATACTCATTGGTGCAAAATAAATGGTTATTATTATTATTATAAAAATCGCAGACTTACCACAGGTTTTGAGCCAACCAAGGAACTCAGCTTCCGAACCCTGAGTTAGTTGTTTCGTCCATTTCTGGCCCTTTCCCCGCACCTTTGCCTTCTTGGCAGGTTGTTCGCCTTCATCTTGTACTGGAGCGGCTCGGGCTGCGTGTACCCTTGGCTGATGTTCAGCAAAATCACTATCGCTGTCATCATTCATGTTGTCCTTATATTTTGACCCGAATTGAATCTGCCCGATAGAATCAACTGTAACAAAATTATAGTGCTTCGATGCTATCTACCGTGCAAAAAAACTATGGCCTTCCTTGATCAGTTGCGCCAAAACTGTCTCAAACCAATCTTCCCTGCCGGCATGGCAGCAAACCGCAATATGGCGATAGGCGTTTTAACCTCACCCGCCATGCCAGATCTTAAATAAACTACATTATAGTAGTACTGGTCGATTATACTAGTTTCATGCTACAAAACATTCCATATTCGGAAGGAAAAGGTAGTCCTCCTAGAAAAGGGTGCTAAAGTTGAACTAAAAAGGTAAAAGTGAGTATAAAAAAGTTAGACTTTGGTGAAAATTGGGCCAACGCAAAATTAAGGGAATGTTTGAGCAATAATAGCACAGCAATGGTGCAAAAAGGGAGCTGTGAGTAAAATAGGGGAGACTCGAGTAAAATTAAGTGCAGTGGTAATTAGTAGCCGATTCTAAGATGAAAAAGTGGTGGACAGTAATGCCGATCAAGTACTCGTTATCTGATACAAGTCTCTAAAAACGTCAAAGTTATAACGCTGATAATTGCTGAAATAATGGACTAAATGAGCATTGAGGTCCCTGGTATATGTCTTAAACGTGTTTAAAGCTCATACAACTGCAAAAGAGTGCATTTCCTTGCATGACGGAAACCCGTATAATCCCTTTAAAACAAGTCGACTATCATTACCAGTTGGGTAAAGAGAGACGACGCTGTCGGTTTAGAGGCCCTATTCAAATACACATGGGCCTTATTTTTTACAGATGTCAAAATCAAACTCGAATATCTTTTTGATTAGATCATTGTGGTTGTTGTAACTGCTACCATACTTAATTGCAATGCCAATCTATCAAAATGGCTATCTCAACTCAAATATAATGTTAAGGTGGGATAGTCCCTTTAACCCGCGACTTACTGGGGGGGTCTATTTTTTGCCCCCCCCCCCCCCCCCCCCCCCCCCCCCCTCCCATTATTTTATAATAACTCCTAAACGAACACCGGTATCGTCACCAAAATTACAGTACCTTCTTTCTCTCACATCAATTCTACACATTTTGGTAAAAGGAAAAATATGAGGTGATGATAGGTCAACCGGGAATGACGTCAGAGTGACGTCATGTTCTTCGGTTTTTGTTGCAAAATAATGGTTTGCAGAAAACGCTGTCAAAGGTATGATATTTGATATAAACTCAATTGTCTTAAATCAAATCACTAACAATAGATGGGCCTATCAAACTGCTATCTCGGATATTTGAGTTTTTTTTTTTGTTGGAGAAATCCAAATACATTTTTTTGTATTTTGACAAAATTTTCAAGAAAAAAATCAGAATTATAAAAAAACGGAATATATGTGATTGAGACGTGTGCGGTGAATATGTGTACCAAATTTGAAGTCATTATCTACAAAAATCACTGACTTGTCACCTTTAAATGACAAAAGTAGCGCACCTCTCACAGCATTACTATGCATAAAAAAACGCATTTCCGTTTTTGCTTTTTACTTCTATTTATATGGAACGAACAATGTTATAAGGCCATTTTTCGCGTTCTTGACGAAAAACAAACCCATAAAAATGTATTGCAACGCCTAATGACCGTAATCTGCAGTTTGACCTCGTGACCTCGGATGACCTTGACCTGACCCAAGGTCATAAACAGCTTAGAAAGGTACTTAAAAGTGTCGGACACACGAATCATACCGATTTATCGACAGCTTATGCGTTTAATATCGCAATTTTGCGCGACAATTCCATCCATCGGGACCTTTTGACACGGTCAAACATTTTGTACTTGACCTGACCTGTGACGTCATCAGTGACCCTAAGGTCAACAATATTATGTTTCCCTCGATAAATTTTCCAGCGCTATCGAATGCCGTTTGCATTTTTTTAATTCGGTCCAGTAGTTCCGGAGATCCGGGGGGTGTGGGGCAAAAAATAGCCCCCCCTTCCCAGTAAGTGGCGTTATGAAATATACCACAGTAACTCGCGGGTTAAAGGGAAATAATGACCTTTTGATTTCTTAGGCTACCGTTATGGTTTTAAAATTATTTTATTTCAATTTAAGAATTAAATAAAATTATTCCCAAATTCAAAGTTGTAAGCTTGGAAAAAATACAAAACAAGTACCTTGTGTACTTCATGAAGGTCATTGACAAATTCGTCCTTCCCTACCATTGTTTACATCGAGTGCGGCATTTTTGGAGGCTCTGTGACGTTTCCGATCAAACTGATCCGTGAAGCAATCCGTGAAGCATCGGTGATGCATGACTGACTATCAGTATAAGTCATGAATAACAACAACATGCAAACTATACCAACTCGAAGGAAATAAGGGCGGAATGACTTGAACCCCAGGCAAGCAAGTATTCGCAAAGCACTCGGCACTGCGCCACAATAGCAAAAGGCGAGGGAAATGCATATTAGATACAATATTATTACGTCATAAGTTTCTGAAGTGTCAACTACTATGAAATACAGTGATAGAATACCTTTAATAATGATTAACAAGAAAATTAAAACTTAACAATACTTCGAATAAGTCTTTAATTAGCTTTCAATTCAAAATCAGATATATTTTGCAATGCTACACAATAATGGCACCAGTGACGTCATTAACAAAGCCTGCTACGGGACTTGGGTATACTAATCAGGAACAACTCGCTACAATGGTTAAGTGCGCCGAGAAGCATGACAATGACTTTGTAAACAAATCCCCGACGCTAAATAGGTCGCCGTCGATGTGCATCGATGAGCTTCCAATTTAATTGCCAGTTTTGTGTTATTGCTAGTTAGTTTTTTGGGGAAAATTTATTATTGTTCATGATAATATAAAGCATAGTGTTATATAAAGCCACAGACAATTATACAAAACTCCTAATGTTGAAAACAAATGAATCTATTTGCAAAAATTGAGAGTCGCAACCACTAACTATGCTGCCGTTGATGTGCATCGATGAGTTTCCGATTTTACTGCCACTTTTTCCAATCGCTGTTAGTTTTAGAAGATCGCCGGGCATATAATCACAACAAGCAGAACGCACAATGTATTTTCCACTCCATTGCGTAAAAAATAAATACGGGAAAATCCCGCCGTTTGATGAGGACCAAAAGTACTTGCAAGTACCGATCGTTAAAAGTGTGGGACGCTTATCAACTATAACTTGAAATACCTTTCGGTAGGAAAGTTTTCATGTAAAATGTGATGAATTTACAATATATTTTGGTCTCGTCTGGCGATTTCAAGTGCTAACTCCATTTTTGTGGGAAAATGTAATTATTTCCCTTTAACATGGAGGTTTGAACTGAGATAACGGATTTGTAGAGCAGATCGAAAATTGGGTTGTGGTGAAATAATTACCTCGCTACGCTAAGAAATTTCGACACAGGACTAGTGGTGTGGAAATATTATCTGGCACAGAACCAGACCAGAGGCGACGACGACAGCGGCGGCGGCGACGGCGGCGGTGGGCGCCAGCCCGCCGAGCCGTCAGCGATCAGTGGCCGCGGCCGGTAAACACCGGTCAACCGGCGGCGGCGGGGCGGCGTCGGGCCACCGGGTCGCGGGCCGCCGAGCCGGTAAACATCACCGGTCAACCGGCGGCGGCGGGCGGCGTCGGGCCGCCGGGTCGCAACAACATGCTTCCAGTCAGCAATCCCGTTGGACCGGGCTGCATCAGCTGAAAGTCGGGAGAAGCGGTGCACCTCATGGCCACCTGCCCATGGGTCGCCACTGACTGGAAACGCTTCTGCCGCACCCGCCAAACATTATCAATCACCGACACATGAGCGGTCATCCGAGCGACCAGGCAGAACCCTTCGCTCTGCCCAAGGCCACCGTTCAGCCATCCAGCCAGTAAATTGTCAAGAGACCGGAGGACCGAGCCGGCCGGCTAATGATTGGGGTGCGTCGCACGCCGCGGCACACCTTTCATCATCGGCGAACCCTCCGGATCGCCGGGGGCGGTCATCAGATCACCAGCCTCCGAGACTGTGCATCAAGCGATCTGTTAAGATGCGTAACAGGGCGCCGGCCTGTTACGCATAACCGACCTGTTATGTTAAATTCAACAGCACTGTGTTACCGTAGCCCGGTGGCGATGCGAGCCGGCCGAGCCGCGGGCATCATATATAAGGTCCATTCTATCATCTTCCCCGGACTTGCTGCTGAGGACGCCTCGCGCCACCATCTACCCCACTGTCACGATGCAAGTGTAGCTTCAACTCAGGGACCTTAGGTCCAGCTCGGCACTATGTTGGACAGTGTGCCGGGTTGTATTGCATAGTAGGTGTGAGTGTCTAGTGTGTGTGTGTGTGTGTGTGTGTGTGTGTGTGTGTGTGTGTGTGTGTGTGTGTGTGTGTGTGTGTGTGTGTGTGTGTGTGTGTGTGTGTGTGTGTGTGTGTGTGTGTGTGTGTGTGTGTGTGTGTGTGCGCGGGTGTGTGTGTGTGTGTGTGTGTGTGTGTGTGTGTGTGTGTGTGTGTGTGTGTGTGTGTGTGTGTGTGTGTGTGTGTGTGTGTGTGTGTGTGTGTGTGTGTGTGTGTTTGACTATATGTGTTTGAGCCCTGGTGTGAAATGACGTGTTTGATTATATGTGTTTGAGCCCTGGTGTGAAATGGCGTGTTTGATTATATGTGTTTGAGCCCTGGTGTGAAATGACGTGTTTGACTATATGTGTTTGAGCCCTGGTGTGAAATGGCGGGTTTGACTATGTGTGTTTGAGCCCTTGTGTGAAATAGCGTGTTTAATTATGGTGTCGGTATTCTATTGTAAATAATCACTTTATCTGAATCCCTGTCTCTGATGGGTTGAGTGAGGGGTCGGAACTGTGAGGAGTGGAAGCAGCGAAATCACATGACGGTCTATCCTGACAAATGACCAGATTATCGGTACAACCTGACAAAGACTGAGGTAGCACACGGAGACGGGGTCTCCAGATAACCCGTAACAGACAATAATTTCACTGTGGGGGCCTTTTAGAAGACTGTTTCGGGAGTCCGAAACTTCACAACGGTTGTTTACGTTACAAGCAGCCTGCGTATCTATGCCTAATGTGCGCCAGTATTGTGTGCAGGAGGTTTCCTATCCAAGCTACCATATGCATGACGTCATACATTGTCATGAAGTTTGGTAAGGCCATGAAGGAGAAAAGAGATACATGTCTATTTCTCGACGGATATCCATCTATCGTCCAAACAAATATCATATTCGTTTTGTTCAGCTCAAAATACCCCGTATGGCCAAATTTCAAGACATTTATTTCAAAATGACCTATTCCCTTTAAAGGGAAATAATGACCGTTTGATTTTGTTAGCAACAATTTCTTTGGCTACCGTTATGGTATGCAAATGATGTGATCTAAATTTAAGAATTAAATGCAGTTATTCCCCAATTAAAAGTTGGAAGTTTGGAAAAATAAAAAGCAAGTACATATACTAGGAGTTGATATAATATAAGTAGGAGTTCATGATCGGTATTTTCCCTCCACTATTGAAAAGCGACACAAGCGACGCTTTTGTGCCAATCCGTTCAACGTTGTTGAAAGGGCACTTCTAAACAAATCGCCGACACTAAATAGGTCGCCGTCGATGTGCATCGATGAGCTTCCGATCGAATTGCCATTTTGTGTATTGTTTGTTAATTTTTGGGGAAAAATTGATTATTTTTCATGGTAATATAAAGCATAGTGTTATATACAGCAAGAGACTATACAAAACTCCCAATGTTGAACATAAATTAAGCATTTTTCAAAAAGTGAGGGTCGCAACCACTAACTAGGCCGCCGTTACATGGATCAGTTAACTGCCAATTTGGTAACCTTTTTTCAATGGCTGTTAATTGTAGAGGATCGTCGGGCATATAATCACAACAAGCAGAACGCAAAATATATTTTCCACTTCATTGCGTAAAACAGCAATACGGGGAAAGCCTGCAGTTTGATGAGGACCAAAAGTACTTGCAAGTACTGGTCGTAGTGTGGAACGCTTATCAAGTTTAACTTGAAATATCTCTTTCTGTAGGAAAGTTTTAGGTAAAATGTGATGAATTTACAATATATTTTGGTCTCGCCTGTCGATTTCAAGTAATAACTCCA
This sequence comes from Chirona hameri, assembly GCA_036785665.1. Classification (NCBI taxonomy): domain Eukaryota; kingdom Metazoa; phylum Arthropoda; class Thecostraca; order Balanomorpha; family Balanidae; genus Chirona; species Chirona hameri. The sequence continues at coordinate 7,167 of JAXIVJ010011985.1, read as the reverse complement.
TTTTTGTGGGAAAAAGTCATTATTTCCCAGCAAGAAAAACATTTCCCAATTGTCTTATTTGTGTAGCTATATGGATTGGTTTCCAGATATGTACCGAGCAGGGGCGTATTTAGGGGGGACACTGCACCATGCCCCCCCCCCTCCCCCCCCCCCCCCCCCCCCCTCCCCCCCCCCCCCCCCCCCCCCCCCCCCCCCCCCCCCCCCCCCCCCTCCCCCCCCCCCCCCCCCCCTTGGGCGCCGAAGTCACCCTCACACACCGAAAGTGCCCTCATGTAACGAAGGCGCTGAAGTCGCATTCGGTTCATGAAATCCGCCTCACATTCAGCGAAGGGCGCCTTCGGCGCCCTTCGCTGAATCTGAGGCGCGCTCCGGCTGAACCTGAGGCGCGCTCCACTGAATTTAAGGCGAGGCACGCTCTAATACACCTCTGAAGGCGCCCTCCCACATACCTCTAAAGGCGCCCCTCCGATACACCAGAGTTCGCCATGGGCTGGGCTGGCCCCATGGGCCATGGGCTGGGCCTGGGCTGGGCCTGGGCTGGGCCTGGGCTGGGCCTGGGCTGGGCCTGGGCTGGGCCTGGGCTGGGCCTGGGCTGGGCCTGGGCTGGGCCTGGGCTGGGCCTGGGCTGGGCCTGGGCTGGGCCTGGGCTGGGCCTGGGCTGGGCCTGGGCTGGGCCTGGGCTGGGCCTGGGCTGGGCCTGGGCTGGGCCTGGGCTGGGCCTGGGCTGGGCCTGGGCTGGGCCTGGGCCGGGTCTCAACTTTAAGGAAATCACTGGGCTCTGGATAGGCCTGGGCCTGACAATTTTGAAGTAATGCACGCGTCGCACAAGCTCAGGTCAGAGCTAAAAATATTTTAACCAGCAGTTCACTTACACAGCAACACACTGTTGCTGTGGCTGTGGCTTTTTTTTCTTTTTTTTTGGTTAGCATAGTAGTTTTGTTTTTGGTTAGCATTGTTTCACATTTATAGTATACAAATAAATATGTTAGGATAATGATTGCAAATGTTGTGTAAATAATGATATGCTTAATCTGAACGGGCCGGACCGGGCCTGGGCCTCAATATTATTAATTTGACCGGGCCTGGTCCGGGCCTGGGCTTGGTGTTCATGGGTGTGGGCCGGGCAGGGCTGGGGGTTGGTGGGCCCGTGACGAACACTGCGATACACCTCTAAAGGCGCCCTCCCACATACCTCCAAAGGCGCCCTCCCACATACCTACAAAGCACCCTCCCAAATACTTCCAGAGGCGCCCTCCGATATACCTCTGAAGGCGCCCTCCCACATAGCTCCAAAGGAGGCAACCTCCAGTACACCTCTGAAAACGCTTTCCCACATGCCTTCAAAGACCACCTTTGATACACACACACACACCTCTGAAGGCGCCCTCCCATATACCTCAAAGGTGCCCTCCGATACAAATATGAAGGCGCCCTCCCACATACCACCAAAGGCGCCCACCGATGCACCTTTGAAATTTGAAGACGCCCTCACACATAGGTCAACTGGCTCCAAAGGCGCACTCTGGTACATCTCCGATGGCGCCCTCCCACATACCTTCAAAGGCGCACGCGAATACACTTTCGGAGGCGTCCTCCAATACAATTCAGAAAGCGCCCTCCGATATACCTCTGAAGGCACCCTCCCACGCACCTCCAATGGCGCCCACCGATGCACCTCTGAAGGCGTCCTCCCTCATAGTCCAAAACAAACCTCAGATACATCTATCCGAGGCCTGAGGGCGCCCTCCCTGCATACATCCAAAGGCGCCCTTCGCTGAATGTGAAGCGGGCGCCTCTGATCTCACAGAGGGCGCCTCTTGAGCTATTTGGGAGGGCGCCCTCGGAGATGTATCGGAGGGCGCCTTCGGATGTATTATGTGGGAGGGCGCCTTCAGAGGTGTATCGGGGGCGACTTTGGAGGCATCAGGGAGGGCTCATTCAGAAGTGTTTTGGAAGTTGCCTTGGGTGTATGTAGGAGGGTTCCTTCAGATATGTATCGGTGGGCTCCCTTGGAGGTGTGTGGGAGGGCGCTTTCAAAGGTGTATTGGAGGTCGCCTTTGGAGCTATGTGGGATGGCGCCTTCAGCGGTGCATCGGAGGTCGCCTTTGGAGGTATGTGGGAGGGCGCCCTCGGAAATGTATCGGAGGGTGCCTTCGGGGTATGTGGAAGGGTGCCTTCAGATGTGTATCGGAGGGTGCCTTTGGAGGCAGTGGCGTCGTCACAAAACTGTGAGGGGGTGGGGGGTGGTGAGGGGTTTGGGGGAAGGGGGCAGCCAGGGGTTCAGGGGCCAGTCCCAGGGGCGTCTTTATGAGGGTAAGGGGTAAAGTGCCGCCCTCAGCCCAGGTACAGCCCTCAGACCCGGTGCCGCCCTCAGCCCAGGTACAGCCCTCAGGCCAGGTGCCGCCCTCAGACAAGGTGCTACCCTCAGGTCAGGTGCAGCTGGGTGAATTTTTGAAGGCTAGAGAGAACAGGAGCAGGGTGAATTTCGGCAGACCTCATGGGATGGAGACAGGGCTGTTTTAGACAAGCTTGTGTGCGGGGCACGGCAGAGTTCCGCATGCCTGGGACTTCGGCAGACCGGGGAAAAGGGTTGATTTTGTGAAGCCAGGGAACGGGGTAGGTGGATTTCGGCCGGCCCGAGTGCAAAATTGTCTGTTTGTCATCCACCTCTTTAACTGAGATGTGTTGTGCTTCATTGCGAGCATTCCTCAGTTTGGCTCTATCCCATTCATGAATGAGAATGACATGAATACCTCTTTATTGACATAATTTGTATTTTGGTGTCCTTTGTTATTTTGTTTTTGCTTGCAAATCCTGGTCAATTCCACGAGTTCCACGGTTCAGAAATATTCTAAAAATATAATCAAGTGGAAAGAGCAGTTAATTATTTAAGTTATCGATTTATTGTATAATTTCTTTTCATTAACTTCTTTGTTATTTTGTTATTTTTATCATTTATCCCCCCCCCCCCGCTCAACAACACCTATCGCCGACGGCGCCCTCATGTGGGGGTTTGGTGCCCTCTTGAGGGCTTGCCCCCCCCCCCCCCCCCTCCGCCCTTGACGGATTCCAAAATACGCCACTGGTACCGAGCAGGTATGAAATAAACTATTATTATTATTATTACTATTATGTCTGCAGTGGTAGCACTACCACTGCAGAACACACCGGCAGATCTGGGGAGGGGGGGGGGCATTAGGGGAAAATACCATCCCCCACAGGAACATGGGGAGGGGCATTCAATACAAGTATGCCCCCGCGGGTTCCTGCATCTGGCTGTAAGAAGTGATTAGGAAAAAACGGTTAACGACGACTTTTTCGCGCTGAGAACCCGACGCCCCCCCCCCCCCCCCCCCCCTCTGCGCAACGACTTTTCACGCTGGCGACCCGACACTCCCCCCCCCCCCCCCCCCCCCTCGGTCAACAACTTTTCGCTGATGAAACGGAACGAAATTTTAGCCTTCCCCAAACTCGAACCCTAGATCCGCCAGTGGATACAACACTATCGCTGGCCCCGATAATAATGCACTGACGTCATTCTCAACGGGCCAATCATGGCTCGTCTTGCATTGACGCCGCCGTCCACAGGCCAATCATAGGTCAGAGGGCACCGGACTGCAGCCGGTTGAATCAACACCCGTGGCGGGGAGGAGAGGGGATAGGAGTGGTGAGGGGGGAGGGAGGGGGAGGGGGTAACCGGTCTTACTATATATAGTCCAGGCGCGGATCCAGGATTTCGGTCAGAGGGGGGGGAGGGGGCGACATACATAAAGTTACGCCCTACGGGCGCGTTTGTATGGCGCGACATGGGTGCGACATGGGCGCGACCCGGGCTCGGGGGGGGGGGGGGGGCTAGTGCCCTCTGGATCCGGGCCTGTAGTCAGTCTAGCATAGCGCAGGAGTGGCCCCCACACACCCCTGGCGGCGACGGAGGAGTGAGGGCGCCTGAACGCGGAGCTGCGCACAGAGAGGTGAGCTGAGAGGGACCACAGGATGACGGCACACAGGAGGACGGCAGGAGGACGACCACAGGAGGACGGCATACGGAGCCGCAGGCTGTTCAGACAGTACACTGTAGTGGATAGTTGCAGCAGCGTGGTCTATTGGAAAGTACGGCTCCGGGAGAAAGCTGCTTAGGATTGTATTTCCTGTTGAGATGAGATGCGGGATGGGAGCGTGTGCTGTATGGGGTGTATCGCTATCATAGCTGGGGTGTCACGCAGTAGCGGACCCAGCATTCGCTCCAGGAGGGAGCCATTTTTGCTCAGGGGGGCATAAAGTACCCCCACCAAAAAAAAAACTCACCGGATTTGGCACACTATATTTTTCAAAGGGCATATTTTCGCCATTTTTCTCTTAACAAATCAAAAATCATGCATTTTTTCGACCAAAGGGGGCATGTACAGACCTTCAGGAGGGGGGGGGGGCAATTGCCCCGCTTGTATCCCCCTTGTGTACGCCTATGATCACGTTGTCCGCCCACACAGGCCGATGGCGGAGTTGTTCCACTTCTTGACAGCCGTGGGACGTGCATGCAGTGCAGATACAATGCCAGAAAGTGTCAGCTATCGATCGCCAGTTATACACCAATCGCATAGGGACAATCGCATTTCGATTCACCTTACCATGGACTATTAGATATATTAATACAAAAATGAGACAAAAGAGACGACAGTTTCAGGCATCAGGATTTTATTAACTCTATTATACATTATGAGCCTCAAAAAAGCGCTATCCCACATTATTGGACTATTAGAGATGACAATTGTCTGAGGACACCATATTGATCATCGCACAGCGATGTATCCGTGACGCTCAGCACGGCGATGTATCCGTGACGCTCAGCACAGCGATGTATCCGTGGCGCTCAGCACAGCGATGTATCCGTGGCGCTCAGCACAGCGATGTATCCGTGGCGCTCAGCACAGCGATGTATCCGTGGCGCTCAGCACAGCGATGTATCCGTGACGCTCAGCACAGCGATGTACCCGTGGCGCTCAGCACAGCGATGGACCCGTGGCGCTCAGCACAGCGATGTATCCGTGGCGCTCAGCACAGCGATGTATCCGTGACGCTCAGCACAGCGATGTATCCGTGGCGCTCAGCACAGCGATGTATCCGTGACGCTCAGCACAGCCATGGACCCGTGGCGCTCAGCACAGCGATGTATCCGTGGCGTCCAGCACAACGATGGACCCGTGACGCTCAGCACATCGATGGACCCGTGGCGCTCAGCACAGCGATGGACCCGTGACGCTCAGCACAGCGATGGACCCGTGACGCTCAGCACAGCGATGGACCCGTGACGCTCAGTACAGCGATGGACCCGTGACGCTCAGTAGGCTTTGAACCAGGGACGCCGCCACAACATTTTGAGTGGGGGGGGGGGGGGGAGGCACCCAGGTGTTGGGGATGGGGGTAGCCAGGTGTTTTCCCCACTCTCATACGGGCTAATGTTGGAATTCTGGTAATCTGGGGGGGGGGGCGGTGGAACAGGGACAGAACGATGCCGGGGGCAGCCCCCCAGCCCCCTCCCCTCCCAGCCCCCTCCCCTCGATGGCGACGCCCCTGCTTTGAACCACAGGAATCGGTCGAGTCCAGCTTGTTCGTGTACAAGGTGTTCCCTTCCTATTACATGTTGCAGCATTTTCATTACATATTTCAGCAAATCACTGTCACAGAAACTGCATCAGATAGAATCATTTGCAACAGAGTGGCCACAGAACATAGGACAGTGTCATCTTATCAGTGTGTACAAGGCTGTTGAAGTGTGTGTGTGTCTAATGTGCGAAGAGGCAACGCTATCGGTTATCGCTCTGCTCTACAGTCGCTCTGTAGTCAGCGGTACCTATACATAAACACACATACACACATACAGACACACACACACACACACACACACACACACACACACACACACACACACACACACACACACACACACACACACATACACACACAGACACAGACACAGACACAGACACAGACACAGACACAGACACAGACACAGACACAGACACAGACACAGACACCGCCACCGCCACCGCCACCGCCACCGCCACCGCCACCGCCACCGCCACCGCCACCGCCACCGCCACCGCCACCGCCACCGCCACCGCCACCGCCACCGCCACCGCCACCGCCACCGCCACCGCCACCGCCACCGCCACCGCCACCGCCACCGCCACCGCCACCGCCACCGCCACCGCCACCGCCACAGACACAGACACAGACACAGACACAGACACAGACACAGACACAGACACAGACACAGACACAGACACAGACACAGACACAGACACAGACACAGACACAGACACAGACACAGACACAGACACAGACACAGACACAGACACAGACACAGACACAGACACAGACACAGACACAGACACAGACACAGACACAGACACAGACACAGACACAGACACAGACACAGACACAGACACAGACACAGACACAGACACAGACACAGACACAGACACAGACACAGACACAGACACAGACACAGACACAGACACAGACACAGACACAGACACAGACACAGACACAGACACACACACACACACACACACACACACACACACACACACACACACACACACACACACACACACACACACACACACACACACACACACACACACACACACAGACACACACACTCACACACTCACACACACACACACACACACACACACACACACACACACACACACACACACACACACACACACACACACACACACACACACACACACACACACACACACACACACACACTCACACACACTCACACACTCACACACACACTCACACACTCACACACTCACACACTCACACACTCACACACTCACACACTCACACACACTCACACACACTCACACACACTCACACACACACTCACACACACACACTCACACTCACACACACTCACACACACTCACACACACTCACACACACTCTCACACACACACACACACACACACACACACACACACACACACACACACACACACACACACACACCAGACACCAGACACCAGACACCAGACACCAGACACCAGACACCAGACACCAGACACCAGACACCGGACACCGGACACCGGACACCGGACACCGGACACCGGACACCGGACACCGGACACCGGACACCGGACACCGGACACC